>CAUYRT010045459.1:0-62713 GCA_963574885.1 Lepilemur ruficaudatus
TGGACTACTTTGACAGAGTAGGTTTTTGAATGTAACAAGATAAGTCAACTTGAGTGGTAATATATTTTGGGAAATCAGCTCACTATAAATTGTGACTGTAAACATTGTACTGTAAATGCTTTGTAGTTTTCCCCCAATTAAAAAAAAAAACATAAAAGGTAGAGTTAATAGGTTGGCACCTTAATTAAATATTCTAAAGACAGCATCTGGCTGGTGGGAAAAACACACGCTGTACGGAGAGAAATCACACGATCCCGCGTGGCCCCCCAGCAAGACGACCTCAGCCATTCTGTCATGAGTCACATAAAAATTCAGAAGGGCATTTTGACGTATATTCATTTTACGAAGTTTCTCTCCTAGGAATGAGTTTAATATTTTCTAAATCTCAGTGTGTTGAGATTCTGTTTACATTGGCTTTGGTGTAGCCTCTAAAGATTGAATTTTCCTTAGTTAGTTCCTGCATAGTAAATTAATTGAACTTATTGCATGACAAACACCAAGCTGGACCCTGAGTGTCGGTCGGGTGACAAATGAGGCATCCCTGACCCTACTGTCATGGGGCTCAGGGTCTAAGGAGAAATTCTAGCATGAATAAAATCCCCTGAGTATCTGTTGTGGAATCAAGCCAAAGGGAGTTGGAGATTCCGTGCACTTTATTTAAAATCGATTTATCGTTAGAGTTTGATCCTGGCCTCTGCTAGGACCTAATCTCCTCAGCTGATGTTCCTGTCCAAGTATTTTTAAGGCTGTATCTGAATCTTAACCAGTGTTCTAGTCTCCCATTTCCAGTAGCAAAGGAATTAGTCACCAAGTTATGATGCATCTGTTGAATGGATTATTCTCTCTGGGTTATTCTGAAGCCGCTGTACGATGGCTGTGAAGACACGGAACGGTTTCCAGCAGTAACTGAAAGAAGCAAGGCAACATTCTGTGCGTGCCATCGTTACAACTGTTCAAATACTAAAAAGAGGAAACCGTGCAAAATGTGTGCACCACGATGCTTGTTACAACCGCAAAGAATAGGCAGTAAGAGGGGTTTCGGGGTGGGCTTGGTCTGGAACGCGGTGTCTTCCGGGGCTGTCACCAGGTAATGGCCCCAGACCCCCGGCAGGGTGGGAAGTGTCGAGGCGTGAAACTGGGTTTCGAACGGAATGTGTTCTCGGTCTCTAAATGGCAGTCTGTGTCCTAAACAGCCAGTTGCCAGCCTTTTGTGCTTCAACAAGAAACGCAGCTGAAAGAGCTCACAGTGGAAAAGTTTCATTATTTAACATGACTCCACGGGCCTCCTGTTTGTGAGCTCCTGAATTTAAAGCTGTGTGAAGAACTCCACGGGAAAGCCCGAGTCGCGGCAGTGTTCTTGGCTCCGGAGCCCGGCACCCGAGTTATCCCAAGCAGAGGCACCTGAGCTTCCCCGAAGATTTCTGTTTTTGTATTTGCTGCATAATCCAGTGAATTCTTAAGGAGACAACCGCTCCCATTTGTCTGCGAGCTTCTCTGCGTCTCTTGCTGCAGCCGCGTGGTCCGTGTGAGCGTGTAACCAAGGCAAGCAGAGACTATGGAAGGGCCTGTAAGAATCTATACGAGGCGATTCCTTTCCTTTGCTGCTTCAGTATCATAGCCAGTCCGTGCAGGTCCTTCCGAGCTGGCGTTGCCTGTGAACAGCCCGTTTTCCTCACTGCGTGCTATGTTGAAGGCTGGGTTTCAGAATCCCCCTCTATCCTAGATGTAAGTCGAGATGAAAAACAAGTAAACCAACAAAAAAGAAAAGAAAAAAGAAAGAAACAAAAGGCAAACCGCTCTTCCGTGTGTGGTCTGCCTTCCTTGCCCAGGTATACTTCACATCGCCTCTGGGACTAAATGACGGCAGACTGACCCGCCAAGAATTTGCTGTTGTGATTTTAAACAACTTTACATCATCTAAGAGGTACCAGGCCCATCAGGCCAGATTATGCTCTTTGCATTAAATTTTTCACCTGACTCTTGTCTGTCTGGGTAAATGTGTTTCAGACGGCTGCTGAGACCCTACCATGACCACGTTATGTGCCTGGGTGAGTGATGTCGGTGTGACCTCACCCATTAGCCGGAGCCTCCATGGGTGACAGTCAGTGATTCCCTGTCGCAGGTGAAAGTGCCTCTATGCAAACAAGAGGGATGAGATTCAGGCAGTGATGGAGGCTGGGCAGGGTGAGGTGTGAGGAGAGCATGTGTTTACCTTTTCCACTGCCACCGGGGGCCCAGAGGCCAGGGAGGGCACCAGAGAATCCACAGTCAACATAGATGCCACCTTGCCGCAACTGTTCCACTGAGACAGGTGGATATTCTTCCCGTGGGGTGGGCTGTGCTCCAGGGAAGAATTCTTTGACATTTAGTGTCATCCGCTCACTTGTGAGAAATCTGTTCAGTTAGGTGAATTATAAGGAAACAGCAGTATAATTTTTTTTCCCTCTGTACATACTGCCTTTTAAGATATGGTGTAAAAATTAAAATGTATTACTTGATACATTCTTCATTCTTCAGGTGTAAATGTTGACTCTTAAATCCTATTTCACAGAAGACTTTCTCTTGAGGAAACATGGGATGTGGCAAAGAAGGAATTGTGTCTTCATTTTTATCCTTAATTGTCTGGGAAGAGAGGAGACTGTGGGAGGGTCAAGTTTGGAGGTAGCTATAATTACACCTGCCTTATAGAATAGAGAGTATAGAAGGCCAAAGGCTTGGGCTTCTCCCTGAACAAGTGGCCAGGGATTCTTTTCTTTCCTTCTGGAGCACATGGACACGGCTCTTTCTGTTCATCACTCCTGGAGGGTATTTCCACGTCTCTGAGCTGTGAAGGGTCCTGTGCCTGCCTTTGTCCTGGCTTTGGTCTCTGAGCAGGATCCCAGCCGAGGCTGCCTTCCTTGGGGAGCTGCATCCTGGAGCCAGGCTTGGCCTTTCCAGAAAGATTTTATGTTTGTTCTAGAGAAAAATTCACAACGATTGAAGCCCACAGGGAGGCCAAGCTAGACAGCTCAGGATTCAGTGCGTGATGAGGGAGTGAGACGGGCTGTCTGCATCGGGTCAGAAACCAAAGCTGGTGTCCCCAGTTAATCTCACTACTGGATTTCTAGTTCCTGGTATTTTAATTACTAATAACCTCAATTACTGGACCCAGAAAGCACTTTTGGCTTGCTTCTTTCACATACACGATTGCCTCGTCACTATTTTTTTTTAAGTATCAATTTTCCTGAAGTGCTTCATTATAAAACATATCAATCTGGTTCACTTTTAAAATAGCAACTAGATTTCTGAGGAAAATTTGATTGCTATATCTCCCTATTAAGATTTTAACTAAAAAGATTTGCTTGGTATTAGTGGCAGTATATATGAATTATTTAAATTTAATATTAAAGGCAAATTGGTATGAAAATTAGTCATTGTATTTAATCCATGTCATTTAGTAATAGCCCAATAGTGAACAGTTTTTAATAAATGAGAAGTATTAAAAGTTAGTCACTAATTGAAATGTAGTTCATTAATTTCATCTACAAGTCATAGCACAGAACATGAATTATTATTGGATGCTTTCATGGATTTAGTATTGTCAATATAGAATGCTTTCACATACCCTGGAAATGCATAGCCTATAATAACTTGTAATTATGTTTATGGACTATCTGGGATAACTATATGCACCCTCATCTGAACAAGAGTTTTTCTTACTTACTACATGATACAATGTGACCCTCAGAGCAGCCCTGGAGTGGGTATTATTCCAGTTTTGCAGAAGAGGAAACCAAAAATCAGATACGTTCCAGTTGGATTTACCCATTGTAGAATCTGTGAATGTCTCAGAATGCATTCCTCAGGGAGGTTATTGTCTTCTTGGAATTTTCTTCAGTCTTATTTCTGGTAAGATAATGTACTTAATTGCAGTTCTTAAAGGAAAAGAGTAAATTCTGAAGTATCTGGGAACATGGTGCTCAGGAATAAGACAGATCTTAAAAATTATGGAAAGAGTAA
Source organism: Lepilemur ruficaudatus (assembly GCA_963574885.1). Classification (NCBI taxonomy): domain Eukaryota; kingdom Metazoa; phylum Chordata; class Mammalia; order Primates; family Lepilemuridae; genus Lepilemur; species Lepilemur ruficaudatus. Next base: position 4,000 of record CAUYRT010045459.1, read on the forward strand.
TCCGTGAACAGATGTCGGTTGCTACCACAATCATCGCAATGACAGTAGAAATTGAGATTTGCAGTGTGGTTTTTGCCCAGTGTTGGGGACGCACTTTAAGGTGTGCCGCACTTACAAGGAAACCCTAAATCTTTCATGGGGCTCGAGGCCTCTGCCTGTTTCCCTCCCAAGCTCCGGCCCCAGCCCAGCACCTGCGGGCTCTCCCACCTGAGCGCCTTCCTGTGCTGCTCCCTCTGCCCGAGTGTTCTGTTTGTGCTGACTACGATGGAATGGATCACGTCTGCTGGTCCCATTGGTCCAGTTTGAATGCCACTACCTGTGTGCCCCTCACCCCAGACACACTAAGTGGGCGTTCCCCAGACTCTCAGGCCCTTTGGACTTTGCCTTTACAGCTGGTTGTTGATATTTATCAGTGTAATGTTTCAATGTTTGTTTTCTTAACTAAATGGCGGGTTCCGTGAGCTCAGGGACTGCGTCTGTTTTGTTTGCCACTGTAAGCACAGCGCTCTCAAAGTCTAGGTCGTGGCAGGTGCTCATAAGTCTGTGCTGATATAATAAATGATTGAAGCACTTTTAAACCTCCATGCTTAATGAATGCATTTTGGTAATATGGCAACAATTCTTAATAGCAAAAATAAACTGATATTATGTCACACTAATTGTGTGACAGAAACAAGCCAGATAAAAACATCAGTACTTAGAAAATCAAATATACATGGGCCTCATGCTTGGTAATAATCCCCAACTTTCCAGAAATACAGTGAAAATATTTTAATGAAAATACCTATTTTTCCTGACATTCTAATTAACAAAGAACATAACTGCAAATTTTAAAATGTAAATTAAGAATATAGATATATATTGATTTCATTGGCATGTAAAAAATAAAGTAGATATTTATCATTCTTTTAAAATAAAGGCCTGCCTCTAAACATATGCTTAGCTCTAAAACAGGCTCTCAGTAAATGTGTTTTCAAAATTAAATCTTCAGATTCTGACCAACATTGTTCTCTGAGTTCAGATACTTTCAAATACTAGAGCAATATGTAAAATGAGGATAATGTAAAGTCCCTAACAAATTAAGAAAATTTTTAAGTTTAATATTAACAGTTATAATTGTACAATATGTATTTATGGGGTACAAAATGATGCTATGTGTTTATAGTTTGGAATGATTGAAGAATGGAGATCAACTTTTATTCAAAATCCTCATCACACAGGAAAAATATTTTCAAAGTGGAGTAAAGAAAAGTCACTTTCATGATGGCTGCTTTATTTAGAAACCCATGATTTTCTATTTAGTCTCTTTAAGAGACCCGTATCCAAAAATAATAACTTGTGATGATTGCTTATCTTAAAGTGTATTTTAAAATAAAGGTAGAGTTCATCATAATTTTGCCCATGGTGTAAAATATTTCACAAGGAAATTATATATATACACACAGTATGTTTGTTGAATGGGCATTTGTTTTTGTGTAGTTTTAATATTTTAAGGGATAAGTGGAATGTTAAGAACAGGCAGAACTATCGGCATTATGGGAAGAAAGCTCTGCTATTACAGGCAACTTTTCATTTAAAACAGCTTAAAATACTTCCCTCTAACACTGTGGCATTGTTTTAGGTCTCCAGGCAGCCTTGCAGGGGAAGCCAGGAGTAAAGTTAGGGAGTCTGTGGAATTTTTCCTTTTTAGGAAATTTAATTTTACCTAACGGCCATGTTGCTTTAATAAGAAACATGAAAAGGAAGTCAGGCCTTTTGAATGATCCTCTTAAGTGCAGCTTTTCCATGTTGACCCACTAACATGAAAGTAGGATCATGGACAGAGAATTCTGAGGAGTGATGTACCTTGTGTCATTTCATTGGTGAGGAATTACTCTCTGGTTTCGCCGTAGGAGCTGCCAACACGAATGTGTTGCTTTGGCTTGGTAAGACCAGGACACTCTCAGGTCCAATCTCATTGGCACAGCCAGGTGAGGTCACAGCAGGAAGTAGACGGACCCTTAGTCCCTATTCACCCAGGTCTGTCTCATAAGTCCACTTGAAGGGTCTGCAGGTTTTCAGAAACTCCCTCTGGGTATTTTTCTACAGAACAATATCGCATATGCAAAGTCACTCAGGAAGAACTGGCCAACCCCTTGCCTTATTTTGTAGATACAGAAATGCACACTTTCCACTGACTTAGTCACTGCTTATGATAGTTTATTCCCGTCTTCCCTAGTCCTTGCCCCCACCCAAAGTTATTAAATCAATTGTGTGTCTGGAAATTGAGAAATTTTGTATGTGTTTTATATAATAGAAATACAAGTCAAATTTTATTCAGTGGAACTAATCATTGAAATGAATTTCTATTTAAAATAGTAAATTATTAGAAGTTATATTCCCCAAATCAGAGGTTTAAAAAAGCTGATGTTCACACTCTTGTAAACTTGTATTTGTAAAAGACGTCATCTGAATTTAATGGAAAAAGGAAAAAGAACGCACACTTACTTCCCTCCTTCTCACTCCTGACACCTACATCCGTTTGTGCTGGTGGCGTGAGGTTTGACAATTTTAGATGTTAAAATATGTATAAATGACTTTCTGGTTCTTTTTTTTTTTGAAGAGGGGAAGACAGGAGAGTTATGAAAATACATTTCAAATGGATCCAAGATAGGGAGACAAATGAAAAGGTACTATAGAAGAATCAGAAGGAATTGGGATAAATATTTCTACAATATTTAACTAGGGAAGATCTTTCTTAACATGGCACAAAATCTAAATGCTACAAAGGAAAATATTCATAAATTTTGTTGCACAAAATTTTATAACATTTGCATTTCAAAAAAAGATTTAGTGTCAAACAAGAAAATATTACTCACAAGTGGGTATTTTTTTTTTTTTAAGATGGATTCTTTCTCTGTTGCCCAGGCTAGAGTGCCGTGGCGTCAGCCTAGCTCACAACAACCTCAAACTCCTGGGCTCTAGTGATCCTCCTGCCTCAGCCTCCCAAGTAGCTAGGACTACAGGCGCACACCACCATGCCACGCTAATTTTTTTTTTCTATTTTTAGTTGCCCAGCTAATTTTGTCTGTTTTTAGTAGAAATGGGGGTCTCCCTCTTGCTCAGGCTGGTCTCCAATTCCTGACCTCAAGCAATCCTCCTGCCTCAGCCTCCCAGATTACAGGCGTGAGCCACCGTGCCCAGCCACAAGTGGGTAAATTTTAATACAAAAATTTCCTTCTCCAGTGATCATGTATTAATAAAAAAAACCAATGGCCCGTGAAAGAGACCAAATCAGGAGTTGGATATGCATGTGAAGTTTACATAAAAGGAAATAGAAATGAACAATAGGTGTACACACCCATGCTAAGTCTTAATCTAACTCACAACTTAAAGAAATGAAAACAAGATTAGGACAAGAGGATCACTTGAGGGCAGGAGTTCAAGACCGCCTGGGCAATATAGCAAGATTCCCACCTCTACAAAAAAATTTGAAAAAGATGGCTGGTTGTGGTGGCATGCCCCTGTAGTCTCAGTTACTTGGAAGGTGGAGGCAGGAGGATCACTCCAGCCTGAGTAACAGAGTGAGACCCTGTCTCTAAATGAAAAAAAAGGAAAGAAAGAAAGAAAGATGGAAAAGAAGTAAAAGAAAAGAAAAAAAGAAAAGAAAACAAGGAAGGAAGAAAAACAGACCGGGAAATGCTGTTTTTTAATCACCAGAAGGGGATAAGTTTAAAAAAAACTATGGCAACATCCAGTGTGAAACAGGGTGAAGTTGATAATTACCCATAACTTTCAACTCATCAGTTCCACTAATAGAACTTTATCACGTAGAAAACCTGTGCAAAGGTGAGCACTGCAGCCTTGCTTTTAAAGGAGAGATTTAACTAAATGTCAGTTCATCAAGGAAATGGAGCACTGTACAACTATGGATTAAGGCAGAACTGTATTTATTGACAAGAATAGTGCAATTATATATTATTAGGTGTAAAAAGCAAACATGAAGCAGTGTGTACAATCACATTAGTATGTATTAGATATAATTACATATAACATGTAATAAGTCATATAATTACAATAGACAACAGAACATGTATGTGTGTACATACGTGTGTGTATGTAGATACATACCCACAAGCATGCTTATATTTATGGAGGAAATGTCTCCAGACTCTATAAGCTGGCAGTAGCACTACCTATTAATGGGGAAGAAAGGCTTTCACCTCGTCCTTTGTATCTGCCTCATTTGAATTGTTCGACGACAGTAGCGTACGCGTGCAGTCACATATCAAAGAGTTCTAATGAGGTTGTAGTAACGGGTAATTGTTGAGCACCCCTTCGCACCCCAACCTAGCACTACTACTAGAGAAGCAGCCTTTTTAAAATCATTTTTGTGTGCACTTCTTTAGGTAGTCGATACATAATAATTGAATAATAACTTAATAAATTTTGCTTGATTTATCATCTGTAACCATGCCTTTCCTTGTTGGGCACCCTTCAAATTGGCCTTTCCCTACCTCAATGTCTTCACTTTAAAATGGGAATAAAGGTAGTGCTTAATTGAGATACTATATTTGTAAGGTCATAATGGGGTTTAAATGACCTAATATGGGTCACGCCCTTAGAACAGTGCGTTATAAATGGTTAACACATTTGGTGAGTTAATGATGGTTACTTCACACTATTAATATGAACAACTTTCATCACTTCTGCTAGCTCTCTGCCCCCATGTCTGGCAGTTAAGCTGTGAGTTCTGGTCCTGCCCTTGGTTGGTGGTAACTCTGTGGCAGAGCCTTCCTCGCTGTACATGGCGTCCCACCTCTAAGAAGAGGACATCACACCTCCGTGCGGGCATCACCTGCCTTTACTCACATCCGTTTCCTGCACGTCTGACTTCTTGGACCCTTCAGAGAATTCCAGGGGGCCAATGTCCTGTCTGCCCGCGGCGTCAACTTCTGTATATTTTTTGCTCCAAACACAGTCGGCTGTGTCTTCTCCCCTCCCCTCCCCCATTCACCTTCTCTTGTGTTCATCATGTGGGGGCCACAGTCTTCATCTAATAGTGCGCGTCTTGTGTATGAGCTCATTCATGTGGACAAAGCTAAAATAAAATATCCACCATCTATAATACTTCCGATATAAATGTTGGATATTATAGACATAAATATATGAAACTACTATTGAAAATTTTACTACATTTTTAAGCTACAGTACACAAAAGGAAGTTGTCCCTGTTTTATTGAATTTGAACTAACCACATCGAAGGGTTTTGGATGCACCTGCTTTGCTTTGGGCTAGTTTCTCAAATTTTCTGCACCTCACTTTTCTCATCAATAAATTGGTGATAATGATGATGGTGATGCTGATGGTAAATGAAGTAAAAATAATAATACCCACCTAGAAAATTGTTTAAGTGTCTAGATGATATGGAAGTTTGTATCATAGTTAATATTATAGTAGATGTTCAACAAATGATACCCGTTATTAAGGTAGTGATGATGGTATTGATCACAACTATATTATTAATATTTTTGAGCACTTCAAAAATTCTTACTTTGCTGTTTATGATACCAAAATGCCTATGTTGTTGGCTCATTTAGCCATCTGTTCTGTATGTTAGATAAAATATAGAGTTTTTAAAATAATAATATCTACATAAACGATTTAATTTTATTTGGATACTTACTGGTGTGTGCAGATAGCTACATTTTCCAGTGTCCAGACTACATAAATGCCCACTGGTTCTCAAAGGAGGTTCCCATGCCCACCCCTGCGTGACAGGCTTGCCTTGGTGGGCGTCTCTAGTCCTAGGTAAAGCTACCTTTCTGTTGACCGTTTGGTGTTTGTTTCCAGCGCCTGCATTGGGGCCCAGGACCCTTACTGCGGCTGGGACGTGGTGATGAAGACGTGCACGAGCCTGGAGGAGAGCCTCAGCATGACACAGTGGGAGCAGAGCCTCTCCGCCTGTCCGGTGAGTGCCCGCCTGCTGCAACCTCTGAAAACACTGCCCCGGGGAGCCCCGCTCTCCGGCCACCCTCGCCCGCGCTGCCTGCTGTCTGTGCCTCTTCAGAGTAGAACGTTTCCTGCAAACCTAGCCTGTGTTCTCTAAACTCCTTTGGTTTTTAGCCCACACGGGGGTCGCATGGGTTGCTCTTACAGGCTTTTTGTCTGAAGAGCACTATGTCTTAAGAGAAAACAGTGCTGGTTTGTTAATGTAGTGCACTGTCTCTGTTTTATTCTTGGATTATTTTTCCCTCCAGAGTTTGGTGTGGACTATTGTGCCCCTTATAGCACTAATAAAATGGGAAATCCCACACCCATAAATTTCCTTTGGGAGCTATCATTCCCGAAGCCGACAAAAGGGAAGATTTGAAAAGAATAAACTAAAGGATATTACTTTGACCCCATGTGGGGCAGGCTTGTAGATCCCGCTCAGGGTCACAGCGAGGTCTGGGAGAAACAGCCCGCAGTGTATTCCCACACTGAACCCTGTGGAATGAGGGGGAACTTGCCTGCATTTCGGGCCAGACTCTGGATCCAAGAAAAACAGATTCCACAGTTTCCTTTGCTAATCTGTTTTCTTGAGTCCTCACTTGTCAGAACCAGTATTTGGGGGATTTTTTTGCTTTGTTTTTCGTTTTTGTGGTTTTTGAGTTTGCGTCTTTATTACGCTTCATCCGGTAATCTTTGTTCTTGGAGAACACGAGCACAGCTATTAACTTCCATGTAATTGAAAAATCATTAAGTCACGTTGCCACTGGCTGGTGTCTGCTAGTTGGGTCTGACATCTCCCTACAAGGCAGAGGTACGGCACACGCAGAGTGCAAAGACCTTGCTGGTTCTTCCTCACCTCGATGCTGGTCAGTCTGCTTCCAAATAACGAAGCTGCTCTTTCAGTTACCTGAACTGTGTCCGTGAAGCCTACCCATCAATCTGAAAGTAGGGAGGCCAGACAGTGAAGCAAGGAAGGCTGAGACTATTCAGTGCTGTCCCCACATGCTGGCACCAGGTCCACGACCTTCACTGCCGGGATGTGCCTCGTCACACTCAGGCTCTGGAAAACGTTCCTGTACAGTTAGCTGTCAGTCCCATTGATTATATAACTTCAGATCTATGATTTTAGAAGCAACCTTTCTACGGCATTTTCTTAAAACATGTTCTTGAAAATGGTTAGAAAAATGCCATTGTTTGTGCTAAATCCCCTCTCATTTCTGAACAGACTTTAAGAGCATGGAGTGGTCACCTAAAATTTTTTGCAGCTTGGGAAAACATAACGTGTAGTATCCGAAATGTAGCTCCAATATACATATGTGCACTTTGAAAGAATCAGCATGTTTTCTTGAAGATCTTAGATCTTGCATTTTTAAACATTTTTTAAAATTTCAGAATATTATGGGGGTACAAATGTTTAGGTTACATATTTTGCCTTTGCCCTGCCTGAGTCAGAGCTATAAGCATATCCATCCCCAAGACAGTGCACATTAAGTGTGAATATTCCTATCCCCTCCTCCCCCCTCCCACCTGCCCGACATCCGGTGAATATTATTACTATATGTGCACTTAAGTGATCAGTTAATACCAACTAGCAATCAGACAAGAAAAGGAAACCAAGGGCATCCAAATGGGGGGAGAAGAAAAAGATCAAACTATCACTCTTCATTGACTTCATATGATCTTGCAATTTTAATGGAAAAAAAAAAAAGACAGAAGAACATGGCTTCTTCGCAAGCAATACGGTGATTGTCTCGTGTATATCTGAGGGATGCTAATTATGTAATGGGAAATACACACTCAACCACTTGCTTTATATCAGAATATGTCAAAAAATGGAGGGATCCAATATTTAAGAAGCGATAAGAAGGTTGTCGCTAAAGTTTTTCCTGCTGCTGATAGGACAGTTTTTAACCAAAACTGTTAAAAACTCAAGTAAGGTCAGAGGGCAGCAGGGCCCTGCCCTGGTGTTGGGGCTGCCCGCTTCCACCGTCCACGGCTGAGGTGTGATCTACGGATCTCTGTCAGCAAAACACAACAACACGGTCTGTTCTTCTGATACGAGGTGATTTTGTTACACAAAACCCTCCCTTCCTTCTCACCCAGAGTTTTTTGTCACACATCAAGATAAACTTTTGATAAGTTAGGAATATAAATAGAAGCCAACAAAAGAAAATAAGTTATGTCATTTTGAGTAAAACACAGGAAAGGAAGCCATCAATTTTTCTGATGTATATAGCTACCATATAGAAAGTGGAAAATATATTATCGAACTACTTTAATTATATATCTCTTTCTAAAAATCTATCTCTTAGAAAAAGATGAGATGAAAATTATCTGCTTAATGTAGAGCAGTCTAAACTTAGAGAGGCTTTTTTAAAAACTATTAAAAATGTAATTTGCTTCCATGTTATTTTTCATTTTTTTTCCTACTGAAATAGAATAAGGGCTTAATTTTCTTGGCCAAGTCTACCCTATATCATCATTTCTGATAAGCTGTTGGTTGTGAAGTATGCCACTGCTTTATGTGTGAAAGAAAAACAAGCTGCTGCCATGGATTGCAAAATGCCAACTGATTTCAGAGATGAAATACAAAATCTTGTGATCAGTTAATACTATTATTTTTTACCTAGGTTGACATACATCGGCAAATAGAAGTATATCTCTTTATCCAAAAATTAAGTTTCATAAGCTGAAGGATTTTTGAATGGGACCAAGCATCTTAAATCCCATGTAAAATTTCCAGTTGAATAATAAAGGAGAGGAGATCCTGTTTCATTGAGCTCACCAAGAGGTAGACAAATGTTGGTGATGGTGAGTCAGCCTCAGAGCCTCTTGTGTGACCTTTCCACGTAAATCTTCACGAAACTTGCACTGATGACATAGCACAACTGAGTTCCCCAAAGTTAGTGTTGCAGTGAAACCTCACGCGGTGGCTGCGATTTATGGCTGTCTTAGACCATCTGTGCTGCTATAACAGGATGCCTGAGGCTGGGTAACTTAAAAGTAACAGAAATTTATTTACCACAGTTCTGGAGCTTACAAGTGCAAGATCAAGTCGCTGGCATTTGGTCCTGTGAGGGCCACCTGGCAGCATCCTCACATGGTAGAAGGTAGAAGGGCAGGAGAGAGCCACTCCCTTCCTGGAGCCCATTGTTAAGGGTACTCAGTCCCACTCCAGAGGCAGGAGCCCTCATGGTCTAATCACTTCCTGAAACTCCCCCTTCTTAATACTATCACATTGTCAAGAGCTAATGGCCACATTTGGAGGGGCGCATTCAAGCCATAGCAGTGGCTTAGATCCTCTTCTCCCCAGAGAGTTTGAATTGGAGATGGGACCCTCAAGAAATCTCCCTAGGGATTTAGGGACTTAAAGAAGACTTATTTTCCACTGAAAGATTCCCATTTAAAAATGTTTACGGTTTTCTATAGTCTAGAAGACAGGGCAGTAGTTTACTGACATATTGATTAACAGCCTGTTTGCTTATAAAATTGTAATTGAAAACATTACTATCAGTTTAAGAGCTTTGAAGTGCTGAGTAAGATCTAAATTGGCATATCCAAACTGATTAGAATAATATATATGTCCTGCATAGCTTGTAATGTTGTTTAGCGAGGGTATCATAGTCTTAAGAATCTACGTGGGCTTTATTTATGCATGAATGCCATCCGTATTCTTTGTGGTACATGGTTACCAGGATACTGTATCATAAAATGAGCCCCTATTCCAAAATACATCATGCAATAACTAGCAGGATACGTAGATCAAATAAACACCTAAGGGTCTCTCAGTAAGAGGATTCTTCTCTTCTCGGGGCCAGTGTGTAATTAGCATTTTTAGAACAAAATAGGACTTTTGCAGTGATCAAGCATAAAGCCCTCATTTAGATGCCAGCACCATAGACTGGGGTATAAAGTGTCTACCAATGTTCTAAAACTGAATTGTGAAAGAAAGCAGGATTCAAACCCAATATTTTTTGACATTATTCCTACTCTAAAGGATAATGCCATTCCTAGCTCTCAACATCTCCACAAAGCAGTGGCTGATAAGTGGACCAGTGTCCCAGTCATCACTGACGATGCTCAGATGATGCTCAGAGATGCATGTTTCTGGATGTTGTGATGGAATCTACTGTAAGAGGAAGGAAAGGGAACTAAGGTTAAATTGTGTAACTAGACCATGTGCTCACTGCCATGTTAGGCAGCTTTCAATAGATTATCTCACTTAATGTCATGGTGACCCCCAGGGGTTGACTTTATTGTTTCTATTGCATAAATGAAAGGACTGGGGCTCAGAGGCATTAAATAAAGATTGCCCCTATTCACCCATCCTATCAGAGACCACACAACACCCCGACTTCATACTCTTTGGAGGTGCTGTCTTCCTTTGTAATTCGTTTATAAATAGGGTTACGAATGATCTTAAGTTGATGTAATAACCTGAGACAAGCCTTCCTGAGGAACGTATCCAACATCCTGTTTTGTTACAATCTCTGCCAAAAGGTCCATGCAATTTGAAAATAAATAAGGAAAGATACTTTAGCTTCTGAAACAATATCTGAATAGAAAATATAAGACTTCACTTTAGTCATATGAGAATCATGGTTGGAGTAAAGTGAGGTTCTAAAGATGTGCTCCAGGGACCTGCCTCTCAATTCACCAAATGCATCCACCTCCTTGGTGAGTTGAGAATTAATGAATTAAACATGAACAAGTGAAATTTAGGGTTATGGATCACACTTGTTAACAAAAGTTGCACCTTCCTCGTCTAGCGGTTGGAAAGCCATTATTTCCTGGGTGAAGGGAAATGTGCTGTGACATGGTTGGGGGGTAAAATTATATGAAGCTTTCTTTGAGACTCTCATCCAAGAGGAATCTAGCCATCACATTACAAAATAAAGTGGCCGAGATCACAGGGTTAGGACTCAGTTTATTTGGACTGAGTCTTGAGTCTCTTATTAATACAGCCAGACTGATTTTGAGAAAATTGCTGGTGTCTGCTTAAGAAGAGATAAGAAAATATAAATATACCGATTCAGATGAAAAAGCAAAGCTGCAGAACTTACGCCATTATTCATGGATCTGTTTCCTAGGCAGATTTTCAAACTAATATACTCAGGGTCAAAACGAGGACGTGGTTAAATGCAGCCCTCACCCACATCCTCACGCGCTTTCCTGAGGATTGCAAGTTCTTCTTGCTCCCAAATGTGATTGAACCAACTGCAGTGGCCCTCAAAGTCTGCAGGTACCCCAGCCCTGGCCAAAAACTAAAGCCCACGTTCTTATCCTGCAGAAGTACAATCACTGTGTCCTCTCACTAGTGATTTGCCCAGTGCAGTTCCCTTCCCTTCCCGTGTTTCACTGCTGGGACTGTTTCGTGTTATCTGCCTCGTCCTCTTTATTCTTCCATGAGCCGTCACTTAGTTCAAGTTCTTCCTCCCTTTCCCTATGTCATTCCTTCCTCTTTTTTCCTGTGTCAAAGATAAGACAGCTGATCTTTTGCCCATCCATGTATTTGGAAAGAAAACACTTACAGCATCTTTTGGCCTAGGACCCTGTGATTTCCTGGCTGATCAAAAAGGGGAAACACACACACAGACACACACACACACATACACATACACACATGGGATGTCTATTGCAGACATCCCTGTTAAGGGACTGACCTTCCCCACATCCATACTGTTCCTTCTTTGCTGTCTTATTGTCTTGGGGTCAGCCAATAGGAGGCAGATCAGGAGGAGTGAGGCTGGGCTCTCTATCCCTAGTCCTTCTTTTCAGCTCACGATGGCTCCAGCAACTCATCTCACCCCCCATCTGTAGGCTTAGGGGAGTCACAGCTCCCCTGGGGGCTTCAGCAACCCTTGATGCTTTTCTTAACCCAGCTCTGCCCAGAGAGCCTTCACACACTGTCATCAAAATCCCACAGATTGTGGCTTCTATTTCCTGCCAGGGTCATGACAGATGCGCTTACGTAAGACACAGATCCTTTGTGCGATCCCACCTATGCCATGGAGTTGTGTTATTTTTGTGTTAGGTTATGCTTTGTAACTTGTGGGACTTCCTTTTCCTGACACTACAGCAACATTCTAGAGGTTTCTGGCTCTTTCTCTCCAACACTGGACTGGGCCAGAGTTTATTCTACAGAAAAACAGGACTGCAGAGGAGGAGAGGTATTTTACGTAAAATTTTAGCATCAACATAAAACATTTCCGTGGATGTTGATAGTCTTAGTAAATGTCCTCATTGTTTTCTCATATTGTTTTGCTTTTAAAATTGACTTATTTTTAAGATTCTTTATTTTCTGCATCATCTGGATGAACTGTGACACTTTTTTTGTGTGTGTTTGGGGCGCTAGCAGGGAGAACCACCTGCATACACGTCATACACGCAGCAGCCGCGTGTACCCACCAGCACAGTCCAGCCCTGTGCTCGGAAATCCCTTCCTTCCACAGTCCACCCCTTCACCAACAGGGAGCTCTGCAGGCAAGGAACTCTTTGTGTTCCTGTACAAATCCAGCCAGTGAGCCAAACCTAGCAGCAGTTTGAAAAGAAATACATAAAATGTTTTCAATGTGACAATGCCCCAAACAACAGCAGAACCCCCTTTTTCTTCTCATCCCTAGTGGGAATTCTTGTCCCCAATTTCCCTTTTTTTTTTTTTTTTTTGGCAAAACAACCCCCTGCATGTCAGAGGCAGGTGGGAAGACTATGGATCTGTGGCACTTGGGAACCGAGTTCCTGGTCATCCAGATCTGGATATTGTCTGAGGTGGGGGTGTCACTTGGGAGCCAGGGGAAAGGCACGTGATACCTTACTTGTGTTTGTAAAATCAAAATGGAACTTGGCATTATTTGCGCGTGACCTACTTAACATTTTGACCTTCTGTTAGGGCCTCATGCCAACCACTTGACAGCATTCAGGTGGCATTTTCTCTTGTCACTGCTCTTTCCCATGGAGAAATCTCCCCTGGAGGTCAGGGAGGGGTGGGGACAGCCGCACTCAGCACCCTGAGGGCCCAGCCCTGGAGGAGCAGCTGGCTCTACAGGTTCCCATGGCAACCGCCACCCTGCCCCAGACTCACAGCACAGCATGTTCGAACAGTGACAGTCACGGTCAGTACGAACCACCACAGAAATATGGGCCTACACTGTGTAACTATCATACAAACATTCTGTCTGATCGTGATTATACCTTGATGCTGGCTCTGTAAAGAAAAGACGTGTGCTTTTAATGGTGAAAACAATAATAGCAGTGTTTGTGCAGCCGGCAGGAATTTGAGTGTAAAAGCATGTGAGAATCTGTCGGGACAGGTGCAGTGTTAGGTCACAGCGCAAGTAACTGCTGATGCCGTGTCCACAGACACAGGATTCCTTTGGCTGGAGGCAAGAGAGAGAGGTCTGCTAAAAGAGGTGAAAGAATATTGAAAATCCCAGGGAACAGGGTCTTTGCTTCTTTAACAAGAGAATCTGCGTAGTTGGTGTCTTGTATCACCTCGTCATGCAAGGCTAGGTTCTCCAAGTAAAATACTGTGGTCTCTAGGAAGCATTACGGGCAGAGTGGGAGTGGTACTTTTATCTCACCAGACAGGGGTGTCCCAGGGACCCTAGAAACAGGGATGTTTCCCTCTTGGGTAGGACCCAGCGGGTCACTTAGAACTGCGCCAGCAGACCCTGCAGCCCTGTTCTCCCCACTTTGCCACGGCTTCTTATAGAAATAGCCGGGCATGGCAGGGGCTGCCAGTGGCATCCACTTTAGTGGATATCAAACCTTAGAGTGTTGGTTAGAAAGGAGGAGGGTTGGACTCATGATTGTAGCAGTTGGATGTGGCCAACCAGCCATGTCAGAAAAAAAGAAACGCATTTAACGTTGAACTAGTTTCTGTTGTATTTGGGGAAATGACGAAGCAACAGTAAAATTTGCCTCTATTTTTAGACACAAAGCCTGGCGCTGGCGCTATCCTGAAATCAGGAAGTATGGGTATATTTTGTGACCCCCGCCCCCCAAAATTAATTGTGTCATCCATGGAGTTGTTTCTCCTGAGGACGATGAGTCTTTACAAATGTAATGAACAGTTCAGGGAGGGAACTTTGGCCGAGGGTAGGACATGCAATTTGCTCCTCACCAGATCTCTTCATTTGTCAGTTTTTCCAATAGATGCTGAAGTGTCCATATTAAAATTAGGAGTTTTGGCTTTAAGGCTTGTTCTTGTCCCCTTCTGGAGGGGAGACTCCTCTGCTGGGCAGGTGACCTAAGGCTTAATGCTGTGAGTCTCTCCTCCTGGCAAATCCCTAGCTCCAGAGCAGACCTGCATATCAGATTTGGCAGGAAGCCATCCAGTCTTCAGTGCCCCGAGCACATGCCAATGTCTCAGCCATGCCAGAGCTGGTCACACGTGCCCAGGTGGCGCCATCCTGCGCCATCAGTGCCCTCACAGGCTGCATTCTACCATGCGCCCTGGGACCTCCCCACGCTGGCCTTGCCTGGGGCTCCTCCTGCAGTGTGATAAGGCTCCCCCAAAACCACCTGCTCACCCCTAGTGATAGGGAACGACCTATGTGCCCCTCAGCCTTGCCAGCTCCGTTACCCAGCCCCTCCTTTACCCTTGAAGACTCAACACAGGTCCTTACTGTTCTTCCCTGGCCTGTGAGCTTGTCGCGTGTTCCCTCCTCTGCTCCCACAGCGCCTGCTCCGGCTCCATGGTTGGGTTTTGCACACGGTGATAGGCACCTGCCTAGCTCCTCCTCGCTGGCCCACACACTCTCAGAGGGTAGCTAGGGCACAGGCTTGACTCGGGTAACAACTGGCAGAGCTCCAGATGCTTAGTAGGAGCTCTTTAAATGTGTTTTGGATTAAATGTTGCCAGTTTGAGGTGATTTTAGAGCCAGACCAGGTCTTAAGTGACAACTACATCACCAATCTTTTAGTTTTTAAAGGTACATAAACATGCAACAGAGTCGTGTAGCTATGATTTTTCACTCCAATTCTTCTTGTTTGTTGGATTTCCCACATTAGTGGACAATTCTGCCGTAATCTGATTGCCCAGTCACTAGAATCCTTCACCCTGCCTCCTCTTCCTCAGCCTTCCTACTGTCACTGCTCCTCCTCCTCCTTCTCTTTGTCCTTCTCCCTCCTCCTTCTCCTCTTCTTCCTCTTCTTCTCCTCCTCCCCTTCCTCCTTCCTCCCCATCTCTCCACCGGTGACCCCCTCCAATGGCCTCTGCTGCTTTACTTTGAAACACTCCCTCATGCATCTCTTTCTAATTTTACCAAAAAAATATTCCGAGGGAGTTCTGATTGTCTTTTGGGAGATCTTTTACTCTATTATGTTCACAGCTTTCACCCTTCCTGACACCCTTACTTGGCTTTGCTTCCCAGACCAGGAATCTCACCGTGGATGGACGCTTTGGCACATGGTCTCCGTGGACGCCCTGCACGCACACAGATGGCAGTGCCGTGGGATCCTGCCTCTGTCGAACCCGCTCCTGTGACAGCCCGGCCCCGCAGTGTGGCGGCTGGCAGTGTGAGGGACCCAGCATGGAGATCGCCAACTGCTCCAGGTATGACCCTCAGAACCCCTGGGTGTACTGCCACGTGTTAGACTCAGGTTCCCCGGGGGTTTGGGAAATCATTCATGATACAGGCCGAATTTCCTTTGGGATGGAAAGGTGGCAAAATGACAAGGACCTTCACCACTTAAAAATTACGTGATTTAGGGAATGAAATTTTAAACTATAAATTATATTATAGATCTAAACCTATTCATGTTTGTCATTAGGAAAAATTTTTCTAATTTGCACAATATGATTGGCTTATTTGAGGAAAACATCTGTGTTAGTCAGGAACATTTTTCTGGAATATATGCATTAATAGTCCCTTACTGGCAGAACATAATACATTAGTTAGGAGACAGGAGAAGCCAAGTCTCTGATCAAAAAATCGTTGCTCTGTGGTATATCCAAACTCAGAACACCCCAACTCAGCTAACAACTCAGGCACTGGGTAGCCAGGAGAATAGTTTAAATAATGCAACATTGAGTGAGTTTCCTGTTTCCTATTGGGTTGTTGTTTGTTTGATTTTTGGTTTCAACTCTGCTCAGTGTGCGTCCTTTCCCTGCACCTGTCGCAGGTGGCCACAGAGAGATACTCTAAGCAAGCATCAGAAAGCTCCAGAAATCAGTCTCCGAGATCCCTCCTCACTTGTTCATTCATTTAGGATATTTTTTAAAAGTCTTATCTTCTTTCCATGAGCCTATTTAAAATGCAAAAAAAGTCTCAGGACAGTGAACTTCAGATTGGGTGATCAAATTGTATGAGAGCCCAGGGTGTGAAAGCACTCAGGCCTCACTAAGGTTGGGGGGCAGGTGAGGAAAGCACAGGTGCAAAGGGCAAACTTTGCTCTCTGCTCACACACTTCACACCACAGAGTTGAAAAGAGCAAATCACAGCTACAGAGATTAGGTGATCTTGCATTATAGAGGTCATGGCCATATCAACAGTGTTTTATGCACTGCATACTTTCTATAAAACTGAGTAGTTTCCATCGATGCCTGGCAGAAATTTTATGAAAGCTATCAAACTGCTGTTGTTGGAAGGTTACAATAAGTAGCTAATACGCTTTTCTCATATTGTTTGATGGAAAAAAGGCCTATCAAGTGCACTACTGTGACTTGTTTAGTTGGAAAGTCATTCTCTAAGCAGACCTGCAATACTAGCAGTAGTTATTTTAAGATTAGAAAATAAGTGAACCAGCTTTAGTGATGCTTTAAATACATAGGTGATTGCTTTGTACTGACAATCGTAAAAGTGTTCCACCTGCTGATATATGCCTACTGTATGCTGCTGCTTTGGCCACTATGCCTGCCTCCAAGCAGCATTTACAAGTATTACAACCCATGTCCCTATAATGAGTACATACATATACAATTGCATTCATCTATCTCATTTATTATATTTCTATTACTTATATATACTTTTATTTATGCCCTGTATACGTTTCATATATTATAAATAGACTGTACCATAAAATTTTATGTTTGTTAAATGGTGTAAGAAACAGAATTTCCAAACAATTTTGAAAGCACTCTTTTCTGCATTATCTAAAATTTTTTTTCATAAATAAAGAAACTTTGAAAGTAAATATGTTATTTTACTTGTGCTGAAATTACTATGTAAGTTTTGGATGTAATTCAGTGAATAACTTGGATAAATCTTAAGATTGTACATAGCAGGGTAGCAGATACAAGATACTAGCTAATTACCTTTATGAGAAATATGGGAGGATCTGCCTTATTTTATGGTAGTTATAGTTAAATTATCATAAAGCATCTTTATTATAATATACAAAAGCTACGACTATATATTTTATTTATGTCACTAAATTTTAGTAAATAAAGTAGGGAAATCTGAAGTACACTGACACTTTTTCTGGAAGAATTTTTATTTGAAATTATTTTAAAAATTATATAATTGAATTATTATTTACACTCGGACCTTCCATAGCATAGCTGTGGACCTGCATGTTTTTAAAGGAATGAATAAAGCAAAACTGAGAAGTAATGTTATTTTATTTTTTTCCAAAGGAAATGTAAATAGATCTCTACTGGGTAGGTGGATGAGCGTGACGGATATCCAAAGAGATGTATATGTTTTTGCAGATGTAAAAAAAAAATTCTACATGCAGTAGACCATCTATGTGGAGTTTAGAATCTGAATTTAATAAATATCTTAACAGATAAAATCTTTAAAAATATCTATAACTTATTTTAATAGCAGGAGCAAACTGCTAAGAGAGATATTTAAATTATAAACAATTTGAATACAGGCACTTTAAGGAAAAAATACAATACTAAAAAAATTTTTCTAGCAATCGATAATGGTTTATTTTATAAACCACTGTTTAAAAAATGGTTCATTTTATTTTTTATATTTTTATGTATCTACATTATTCTGTATGTATAATAACATAAATACTATATTTATATACAATTTGTAATCCTTATACTCTTTACCTCTTTGTCAATTTGCAATAAAATAGCCAAGAATCTGAATTTAAATTTACTTCCTTCATTTTTAATAAAGTTTGTTATAAAGCTTCCAACAGTATGCGAACATGACAGCACTCTTTATCAATATGATTGCTGTCAGGAGAGTTACTGATTTTAATAGATTATAAAAGAAAGCATTAAGTAAAGTTTTAGGTGGTCATTTTGTTCAAAGGTGTGCTTTTCATAGATTATAAAGGATATAATACAGGTGGAAAAATTATAAAGTCTAGTCTAGAGGTTTAGGGATTCCTTTGTAAATGCTTTTCAGTGGAAAACATTATTCTTCATTAGTTTAATATTTTCATAACTCAGGTTTCTTAATGGTTTCTAATATAGCCCGTGTAAAATTATGGTGCACTTAAAACTTCATTCCCGAATTTCCTATCTTGACTATAAATCGGATGCCTGTGGGCGGGGCACTGACAGTGGTTGGGACTCACAGGGCACAGTCCCTCGGTCCCACCCTGCGAGCCCCCTTCCCAGCAGCCGCACAGGCGGACGGTCCTCTGGACACGGGCATTTGGAGTGGGTGCAGGCAGGAGCCGGCGACCCAGTGATCCTGTCGCTTCCTCTCCCCCAGGAACGGAGGCTGGACCCCCTGGACGTCGTGGTCTCCCTGCAGCACCACCTGTGGGATCGGCTTCCAGGTGCGCCAGCGCTCCTGCAGCAACCCCACCCCCCGGCACGGGGGCCGCGTGTGCGTGGGGCAGAACCGCGAGGAAAGGTAGGTGCCCGCCCTGCACTCAGCGTCGCCACCCGCTCCCTGACTCCCACTCCAGTGAGGCCTGTTTCCCAGCGGTTGGAGCTGGGTCTAGCTTAGCTTACCTGCGGCATCCCTTTCTGTTGAGCTGAGTCGCCCTCTTCTTTTTCTGACATCCTCGACTTTTGAGCAAAGCCCCCCGTTGACAGCACTGCTGGGCGGCCCTGGTGCCCCCCGCACAGGTGGGTCGACTCAGCTGAGCAGTTACCAAGGCATCCGAGGCCCAGGGACCGCGCTCACCTCTGTGCCTCACCTGGAGAACGACTGTTCCTTTGGGACTTCAACTAGACCAGTTTCAAAAGCTGCAATTCCAAGGAAGACCTATTAACGTTCGGTGTCGGGAAGCTATTGGGTCTGTGAGGTAAAGCTTTTGTCTGAATTCAATTAAGCAGCTGGAGTGCAGGTGAGAACGTCTTCAGGGTTTTAGTTGTATTTATAGCTACTCGCTAGTCTATTAATAAATTCCCTCAATGAAGCTGCCCTGCAACCCAGAGTGGGAATTCTTTTCCATACCTGTTTAAGCTTTTAGCACATCATGGCACCATTTCAGTTTAGTCTTGGATTTAACAATATATTTCTTTGTATAAAATTCGAATTTGATTTCAGCCTCAAACTCTGCAGCTGTGATTGTTGAACGTTTCTTGCCGATTGTAGGTACATTCCAGGTTACCACTATCGGGAAAGACTTCAAGTAGGTGAATTTCCCAGAGATTTTAAGATGATTACTCTGCTGTAATGACTTTAACGTACTGAATGGCTTTGAATGCCTTTTAATTAAAATGTAATCGGCTTTTATTTGGTGACATGAGTTCAGTGGAGCCTCTTATAAAGATACCGTATGGAGGTATTTGCTGTGTGATTAGTATTTATATAAACAAAACCAACAGACTTGGTGCAAGGTGGTTCTCTACCAGGTATTTGTTTTGACCTAAAATCATTCCTAAGGGAATCGTTCCTTTCTTTCTTCACTGTGTTTCTCGCTGACCAATTAATAATTCATTCCTTTTGACACAGAGGGAAATGAAGATTATTTTTACAAAGCAGGGTTTGTCATTCTTTAAGTAGTCCCCTGGGACAGTCTTGTGCAGGCCTCTGTCATTTTCCACCAGTTAGGACGTGGGAAAGCCCGTTATAGAAGAATTGTCTCCCTGCTGTTTCCAAGCCTTGTATGATTTAAAATTGGTTGGAAGTTTTTAAATGCTGTAAATTGTCACATAGTACAGGCTGAGCATCTCTAATCTGAAATCCAAAATGCTCTCAGAAACTTTTGAGGCACTGAAATGATGCCAGAAGTGGAAGATTTCACACCTGATCTCATGTGACAGGTCGCAGTCAAAATGCGGTTAAAACTTTGCTTCATGTACAAAATTATTAAAAATATTGTATAAAATTACCTTTAGGCTATCTGTATAGGGTGTATATGAAACATAAATGAATTTTGTTTTTAGACTGGGGTCCCATCCTCAATGTATCTCATTATGTATCTGTCAATATTCAAAAATATGAAAAATATGAAAAGATATGAAATCCAAAACACTTCTGGTCCTGAGCATTTCGGATTAGGGATGCTCAACCTGTGCAACCCATTCAGGCAAAACCACTTCCACGTGTGCAAAGGCTTCCCTAGAATGGAGAAACTACCACAAGCCTAACGTGTGTTACTATGTTTCCTAGGCTGAGCACACACATATGTGGCTAACACATGGATATTTTCTGTATCCACATGATTTTTCATAAAGCTACATTTTCAGAAAAAGATGGGGAAAAAAAGATGGCTAGTGTGTTTGGGGGATTACATTTAAAATGTTCCTTTTCTGCAGAAGAAATGTTTATTTGTAGATTAGCATTTGGAGGACAATTTGAATTTAAATAATAAAAAGATGGATGGTAAGAACAGGGACTTTGTAAGATTTTTATGAAATTCAAACCTTCCTATTGAATAGCTTTTCTGGGGGCTACCAAGAGGTTAATGAAAACTAGAAAAACCAAGTACCTGGTGTTTCTTCCTTGGCCATCACAAGCAAAAGGTTCTTAGATTTCTCTGCCATGTTATGTGGAGGGTCTCTCCACCTAAGAAATATAAAGGGAAAACCATCATGATTCCAACAATGGAGATATTGGAAAACTAAGTTCAAGATTAAAGTAGACCATGGTCTCCATATGAGGACACAAAAGACCCAGGGCTGGGCATATAGAAGCATTAATAAAATTATATCACGCTACTTAAACTCCATCACCTCTAAAGATATTCTGAGTGGCCACAAGTAAATGAATAAATTCTCCCAAAAGATTCCCTAGTTAGTTACTTCTCATCTGGGACAGAATCTCCAATGTGTGGAATAATTTAGTTAGAGCTTTGCTGCAACAAAAATCTCAGAAGTATTCACATTATTTGTTTCTGAAAAAAATCTCACTTATTTTTTACATGTATTTTAGAACACATAGACACTTTTTTCTTGTTCTGAAATTTCCTTGAAAAGGTTTTCTTGAGTATCAGGAACTGAGTATAAGCACAGATTCTCAAAGAGGCTACCAACCAGGAAGAAGAAATGGACCTCTGCAAATATCAAAATGCAAAGGTTATTATCTGTATTGGTTTCCTCCTGCGGTGTAGCAATAGTTCCACAGCAGGAGAAACAACATGTTTATTGTGTCTCAGTCTTGATGTGTCAGGAGTTCCTACATGGCTTACCTTGGTCCTCTGCTCAGGGCCTCACCAGGCCTCCATCAAGGCATCAGTCAGAGCTGTGGTCTCGTGGGAGGCTCCACTGGGGAAGGACCCACTTCCAACGCCACATGGCGGTTACGTTGCTGTCAGTATTAGTTCACTGTGGGCTGTCAAAACGAGGAGCTCAGTTTCTTACTTAGTTGTTACCCAGAGACCACCCTCAGTTTCTTGCCAAATGTGCCTTCCCAGCATGGTCATTTACTTCCTCAAACCCAGCCGGGAAGTCTCCTCACGAGATGGGCATTGTGATCTGATGTAACACAATCACAAGAGTGACATCCCATCACCTTGCCATATCCTGTCTATTGGAAGTAAGACACAGGATCTGTCCACACTTCAGAAGAGGGGATGGCCCAGGGTGTGAAGTCAGGAGGCAAGATCCTTGGGCTCGTCTAGCATCTGTGTGCCACATTCGATTCTCTAACCCTAACTCTAACCCTAACCCATCCCTCCTTCGTCCTCCCATGTGAAAAACGCATTTCACCCACTCCCAAGGTCCCCAAAAGTCTTATTCCATTTAATCATCTCCCCAAAGTCCAGAACCTTATCATGTAAATCAGGCCCAGGTGTGGATGAGGCTCCCCGGGGTGTAGTTCCCATCTGTCAATCTCTAAAAGAAAAGAGAGGAGTTATCTGCCAACAACACACTCAGCGTACAATGGTGGGACAGGCCAAGGATGAGAGCTATACACATTTCTGTTCAAAATGCAGGGGGCTGGAAGTTACAAAAGAATCGCTGCTCCTTAGCAATTCTTCAGTCTAGCTGGGCAGGTACTGGGAGTTGCGTGATTAAGTTTCAGGGTCTGGGCATGATGCTCCAGGGTTCTTGGCTCTGCTTTCTGCTTCCTGAATCATCCTTCCTTTCTCTTGAAGGTGGCGTGTGCATGCAGCTGGGTGGGTTAATCAGCCTCCGTCCTTCCAGTAGAATGTGGGGTTGCCGGCAGCCTCCTTGCATTTGTACTTTCTCTGTCCCTTTCCGTCCCAGCCGGTGGTATTTTTGTGGAAATAACTCTGAAAAACTTTATGGGTCTTCAGTGGATTTCCCTGGGGTCTGCTCCACTAAACAGAAGCCGCACTCAGTCCTTTTTCAATTGCCTTTCTCTCCCTTGGGGTCCTGCTGAGGTGGCTGAGGGACACCCTCAAGCTCGCGAGAGGCCTCTGAAGGGACTGAGAGGATCTGTGAGGCACACACGTGCTCCCAAAAGGACCCGTTGTGTGACTAAATGCTACTCGGATTCTTTTGTCTTTCTGAGGTTGTGAGGAAAGGCTGTACGGTCACACCCTCGGCTTTCTACTGTGTGCCCACCTTCCCCGACAGTGCTTGGCAGCGGTTTCTACATGGAGTTATGAAAGACCATTATTTTCATACAGACTAGGTTTCTGGAGAAATGGATAATTTATGGGGAAACAATGCTGGGTCATTAATTGGCTTTTAAATGCAAAATGGAAATGAGCAGTCATGGGCAAAATTAAAATCTTAATTTTTAATGCATCATAAAATGCATCTGTTCCTTTCGATGCTTTAAGAGACTAGAAACTCAAGAGGGCCAAGAAAATTTCCAAGACGTTTAGCTCATTATTCGATCTAAGTCAGCAGCCTGTTGAGGTCTAGAGAAAGGAGGAACGAGCTGCCAGCCCATTGTGTAGATATGTTATCGATGAATTCATAAAAGTCTTAAACAAGCAGAGATATCAAGGGAACTGACTTCGCAGCCCCACTGTTGTTTGGGGAGGGGGAGGCGCTTTCTCACAGTTGCAGGGGATCCAGACTTCAGGGCTCTCAAGGGCTTTTCCTCCGAGCAGTCTCTTCCAGGGTGAATTCCTCAGTGAAACCCCAGACATGCAGAGACAGAGCTAGCCCAGCAGTTTCTATTTCCTCTGACTTTTCTCATTAGAGATGCTGCAATTTCAGAGGGTGACACCCTAACAGATCCTGGTGTGGCTTGTTTCATGGATACTGTAGAAGAAGAAAGAGGAGAGAAAAAAAAAAGAAGGCAAGTTATCAACAACCTTAAAATGCAGCCGATAGATAATTTATTTCCAGTGGCTGAAAGTTCCGAGCCACATGCCCAGGTTGGAGTAGATTTTTAACTATGATTGCATGCTGAGCATTTTCAGAGGTGGCCTGTTGTAGACAAATGTGAGAAAGTATTTGTGAGCCATGATTTCTTTTGCCATGGGAAGGTGATAGCTCAGTTGCTGTGCTTTTTATTGAAAGTCAAAGGTTTTATAAGCACTTTTACTAAGGCTTTCCATTGCTCTCCTTATCTTTTTGTTTGTTTGTTTATTTTGGGGTTTGAAAGCTGAAATTAGGGTCAAGTTGTCTAGGAAGTCCATACCCTTTAAATGCCGGTGAATCAGCTTGGTAACAGGAGATGGCCTTCTCCTTCTCACTCTACCCACAGTGAGCTACATGTAGATATTTTTAATTAAATGCCGAGAGTTCTGCTATTCTGAGTTTTTTTCTTCAAAATGTGTTCTCAAAACAAATGTCAATTTCCTCTTGGAATGCTCCATGCACCAACACATATGTTAATATTTACTTATTGTAACCCTACACATTTGCACATACCTCCAGAGGTCAAATTCTGTTCATCTACTGTGTCCTCACTTTCGTCTTGGCTCGTCCGTCTAGAGGCCGTGCTCCCTGAATTAGAAGGCTCCTCCCTTTTCCTGCTACACTGAGAACCTCCACTGGCCCTGAGCTCTGATGACTGCAGGGGACTGTAGTTACTACCTTCAGAGGGAGACCTCACGCTTTTCTGGTGTCTTAAAAATTGAAAAGATGAAGAAGGGTGATTAACTGTTCAGTTACATTGACTGCTCTTGTCATTGAAAGTTTAGAAAGATTTAACTGTTTGCCTGATTGGTTCTCAATTCTCTGGGGGCTCCTTCAGCCGCTACACCGCAGCTGTCTCTCCCTGGAAGCAAGAATTTGGACTCCACCATTTGTTTGTTTTTCTGTACACTCACACTGTGGCCGTATCTTATTTCCACTATGCCCAACCCCATCTCCAGCTCTTCTTCTCACGTCCCCCAACACCGTGTATTTACCCAGCTTGGGATGTCTCTCACTTGGGCTGCCAACCATGTTCCTCTGGTTGGTGTTTGCTCCATCTGCTCTTCCTGCTGGTGGCCCCCATCTGTGGAGGTACAGACCCCATTCCTGAAACAGAAGGAGTTCTTCAAATCTGAGGGGCCCCAGGCCACCCTCGGGATGAGACACCAACCCTCGGAGACCAGTCTTCAACCTAACTCCGATGGTGCTATTATATCTCTGGAGCTCTGTGGAACTTTCTTGGTTCCTTATGGAGTTCAAGGTTTTCCACCCTATGTGGTAAAGATAGATCATTCCACTTCCTGTTGCCTTTTTCTGCTTTTTTTCTTGTCAAAAGAAGAAAAGATGTTTCTGACTTCACTCTTCCCATTCTTACCTTCCATGCTTTTCCAGAACAGCAGCAGGTGTGCAATACACCCCACCTTACGGGCACCCTTCAGGTCGGCCTGCTCTCTGCTTTCAACAAGGCACCTGTTCTCTCACATTCCCCGTGGAGCTTTTCTGGCTTGGTGGAAAGACAGTTCCGTCTAACCAGCATTTGCTGTCAGGAAACCACACTCTGCAGTTTCCTTCCCCTGGTTGCTGGCTACCATTTTCCTGTATTTTCTACTCCAGAAATGCACTTCATTTTCCACGTATAAAGCACAGAGATACCACTGTGCACTAAGACAGTGTTCCCTGCCCTGCACATTCTGAGCTGTGTCCATTTCTCTGTTTATCTTTGGCTGTGAACACGTGTGATGACAAAGCCCTCTGTGACTTTCTTTTCCTAGTGCCCTGCGGGATAAAGCATTTCTAAATAATGATGACAATAAAGGTGCCCAGCTTAGGCCAGCAAGTCAGAACCTTTGCCTCCTGTCTCTTAAGGCAGATGGCCTAGCAAGGGAGGTAGACATGAGAAAAAGTCTTGCTTTCTAGAATTCTCTGGAAGCTAGATCTGGGCTTAGTACATAGACTATGGAATTTAAACAGTCCTTTAAATCTGCAGTCCCCAGCCTGGTACTGGTCCGTGGCCTCTTATGAACTGGGCCGCTGCCTGAGCTCCAACCTCCCACCCTACACCCCCACCCCGGGTCCGTGGAAAACTTGTCTTCCATGAAACTTAGGAACTGGGGGCCACACAGCAGGAGGTGATCAAACGAAGCTTCTTCTGTATTTACAGCCGCTCCCCATCGCCACCTGAGCTCTGCCTCAATCACCTCCCTGCCCTCTATTCCATGGAAAAATTATCTTCCATGAAACAGGTTCCTGGTGCCAAATAGGTTGGGAACTGCTGCTTTAAATCACCAGTGTGTCTCGTTACATTTAGCAAAGTTCAGAGTAACTTCTTCCTTCCTATAAGCTGCAACCTATAGGCTATAGCTATACAGACTGTCTCCTTCTTGTTTTTTGTCCGTTTGTCTCCCTCACTTCACTTCATTTCACTTGTAGTATTAAAGATTCAGGAGAAATGTAACTCATTATAGGGCTAAAGGAGGCCGTGGGTATTTGGCTACAAGTTGGCAAAATGCGTGTCTATGCAGAAGTATAGAAGTGCACTCAGTCACTGCAGAATGGGACTAATATTTGTGAAATTGTATAGTCATTTAATTATTTTTAAATAAACCGGTGGCCTTTCAAATCAAGATTGTTTGGCATCATTGTGAGAGCTGACACATAAACTTAAAAATACAATAACCTAAGTCATGTGTAGCATGGACCTTCATGCTAATGTCATGCTTTAACTTCTCTTTAACTTATCCTACTATAAATATAGGACTTGTTTTATTCAAGAATGAGAAATGAGTTCCAAATGAGGCTATGCTGACTTTGTAACTACCGTATCTTGCAATGTTTATATTTAGAAGATAAATGACCTACTCAGATATTTTCTGTATGCTCTTACTTTTGGGTGTCTGTTTGAAGGGTTTTGTTTTGTTTTGTTTCTCCTTTAATTGGCTGCACAGGAAGATCCATCCTGCATTGTGAGTTCAGCATCTTCTTCATTGTCTGCCGTGCATCCCATTGTCTGTGCGCACACAGCATGGCCAGCGCCACATCTGCCTCCTGTACTGTGCGACCACTCTGAGCACAAAAGCCCCTTCACGCAGAGCATGCCCATGTGTTCAACATCTGGCACCCGGATGGAGAGCGGAAATGTCAGTGACCCCAAGCGGCTCTAATCAGTTTCCTTTTCCTCTCGGTCTCCTCATTACAGATACTGCAACGAGCATTTGCTGTGCCCCCCACACATGTTCTGGACGGGCTGGGGTCCTTGGGAACGGTGCACGGCCCAGTGCGGGGGCGGCATCCAAGCTCGCCGCAGGACCTGCGAGAACGGGCCCGACTGTGCGGGCTGCAACGTGGTGAGTAGCCTGCTCCGCACACACAGCCCACAGCCCCGAGCTGGGCGTCCACACTCAGCACATACAGAATTCTCTACCCACACAGATGCTCTGCACACACCAGGTGCTCTGCCTCTGCTAGGTGCTCTTCGGGACACGCTGTGCTCTGCAGGTACCAAATACTCCAAAAACGTGACATGTCTAGACATTGGGTGCTCCCCCCACAATAGGCGCTCTGTGGGCACTGGGACCCTCCCACGCTAGATCTTCCACAAACATGAGAGTCTCTGCAGATGCTAGATGTCCTGCAAAGATTAAGCGTTCTGTAAACACAACACAGGCAACCACTAGATGCTCTACACACACTAGATAATGTGAATCATTCGAGTTTCTCTGGTTAATGAGAATGTCTAAACAAAATACTAGACATTCAGAGTAGCTTGGAGGCTTCTTGAATTAAATATTCACATATGGGATAAGCTGCCTTAGGAGTTTTTCAGTTCTGATTTCTGAGCTATGCCCAAAACGTCAGCCTGCTTAACTATGGTCACTGTGTTTGGTTTGCGATGTGGAGTAATGTCCCCATGCTGTGTCCCCACCAAGGCAAAGAACGAATGCCAGGGGAAGAACCTGACACACTCTTGGGACTGAGAAACTCCATGGAGCTGTGTTCAGAGTGAGTCGGTGCCGATTCAGAGGGAATATAAGAGAACTTATGGTTTCGTTTGTCTTCTGCCTTCGTAGGTCATATTTCTTTTAACACTTTAAATTGTCTAATAAAATACCACCTGCTCAAGCTCTTTTCAAAAGGTCTGCTCTTGCTCTTCCTGTGTCTTCTATAAGAATGACTGAGTATTGACACCTGCCGGGCACTCACCTCTTCCCCTTTCCCTGGTGCTGGCTCCACAGAGGGGACACAGAGGGACGGTGGCCAGTGTTTTGGCGGAGACACTCAGCAGGAGAGGGTCTGGCTTGGCGTCCTGGCTGATGTTTCCAGCTGGTCTTTGCAGCATTTTCATCCCTTGGTTCATGAGGCTGAGCGATGTTTTTGTGCTGCTATAAAGCCTGCTTTTCTGAGATGCAAAAACCACACAGCCCAGATAGCCTTGGGAAATTTCAGGAGAGGAAGAAGGTTATGAGGTGCTTTGTCAGATATTACACCAGGCCCAAGGAGATTTTTGTTATTGGGATCTTCAATTAGATTTCTTCCCCTTCATACTGACACAGATACTGTGGTAGCTCTAATAGAATCTATTATTGATTATAGAGACAGTTCTTCCCAGATCAGCTTGAACTACAAACCATGAAAATTTTAAGGTATAGTTTAGGATTGTATATTTGTTGATGTTTCAGATGCTGAAATTTAAAACATTTATTTTAAATAATTTTAAGTGGGTAAATCTGTGAATATTCATATGTTCTAGGAAAACCATTCAAAGGGCGTAGCTTTATGCTTTACTGAAATACATTGTCCCCTGTTCCTGTTGGCATGATGTCTGTACACTGAGGTCTGCACTTCCGTGTCAAGGTGTGTCTCACCTGCTGGGAAACCACGGGGATGAACGATCTGAGTTGATCTTACACTTTAGTTTCCAAACACTCTGCTGTATGGGGAATTCAGAAAACAGTTCACGTCACTCATTTTCTCATTGTGGATTGACTTCAGTAATTATATTCAAAAACAGTTTAATGAAAGAAAAAAACTATATTAAGCAAGAATGTAGCATCTCTTATATAGTTACTGGAATGTGTGTGTCTACACGATACATTTGATTATAAGTGTAAAAAAGTCTTTCTAAAATGTCAATGTTTTTATTACAGAATTATGGTTTAGGAACAAATGCAATCTTAGATTTCAAATCCAAAAAATATCGTTCATGTCTCCAATGAGATTACTGTCAGTCTTTAAGTAATTTAGTGCTTTGCTTTTCTTTCTGTTTTTCCCACCAAACTTAATCTACTAGCAGTCTACTTTCAGGAAGTTGTAATTGTGGTAATTGCTCAGGAAGGAGCAATCTACTTCTTGATGATAGAAATACATTTATTTTTATCCTAACATGGCTTTCCCATGCATTCCACTTT
This sequence comes from Lepilemur ruficaudatus, assembly GCA_963574885.1. Lineage (NCBI taxonomy): Eukaryota > Metazoa > Chordata > Mammalia > Primates > Lepilemuridae > Lepilemur > Lepilemur ruficaudatus. The sequence goes on from CAUYRT010045459.1 coordinate 32,968, forward strand.
CTCTCTCTCTCTCTCTCTCTCCTCTCTCTCTCAAGACTAGATCTTGCTCTGTTGCCCAAGCTGGAGTGTAATGGCATGATCGATCATAGCTCATTGCAGCCTTGAACTCCTAGACTTAAACAATCCTCTCACCTCAGCCTCCCGAATAGCTGGAACTATAGGTGTATGCCACCATGCCCAGCTAAGTTTTAGTAGTTTTTGTAGAGAGAGGGTCTTGCTATGTTTCCCAGGCTTGTCTCAAATCCTGGCCTCATGTGATCCTCCCATTACAGCCTCCCAAAGTTCTGAGATTACAGGGATGAGCCTCCATGCCCAGCCAGTTTCTGTCACTCAAGGCGGCAGTGCCAGCTCATGCCAATGGAGGAATATGAGCAAGATGAAGGACCGGCTTGGTTTCTTTGCATTGCTTGGAAAATCTACTCTACCAATTAAATTCCTACAAAGTTTATTTAAAAATTGTAGTTTTCTAACTAAAAGCAACATTTCTGGTCTTCATATTCTAGCTGCAATTTATAAATCTTTGGCCACGATGTGTGTTTGTTTTAGAAGTTCTTTTATCCAGAAAGTCGCTCTCAATTTAGGAAATGTATTGATTTTGGAGTCATGAAGTGATCATCTGCCTGCCGGTATCTAGCTGGACAGCAAGGAGGTGAGATTTCTGAATCTCAGTCTCCTCCTTCGAGAAGGGAATGACAGTTCCTCCCACCGAGAGTGACTGTGTCAAAGATAGCGACACTTGCAAGGTGTGGCAGCAGGTCTCACCTTTGAGCCCTTCCCACTCTCATTTCTTTAATTGTTATCCCAAGGTTTCAGCTGCTTGTTTGAGCTCCAGCTTGTTAAAAATGATAGTCTTCTAACAAAATGTCATTTACCCAGTCAAGTACAGGTTTGTGGAAAGTATAAGAACCTTAATTTCCTGAACATCACAGCAGTTTATAGGAAGAGTTGATCATTTCAAGTATGAACTGGATGTAAAGGGCTTGCCCTGCTCTACCATTTTAAAACTGAAATTTCACGAAGATTTCCTCAGTGTCATCAGGAAATTTTTATGTCCTTGTCTTTGACTCAGTCACCAAGCCTTTATTTAAATCTCAATAAAAGAGGTTTAGTTCAGGCAGGGAAGGCCCCTTGCCAAGAACAGTTAGCTCTCCCCATGAAACCCTGTGGGTGAAGTTGCCAAAGTTGAAGGCTTGAGAAACCTGGGTCCTGGGGTTCGTTTTGGAGCTGATTGACAGACACACAGGGAGGACCTGGATCTCATGCTGCCACTCAGTTGTGTGAACGTGAGACCCACTCACTGCCCCCTGGGATTCCTGCCTGTTCCGAGAAGTTCAGGGCCAGGCCCTGAAGTCATTGATTCTGTGATCCTGGGCCTTCTCTGGACCCTGAGGCACATATGTCCAGCTGACAGCCAGTTCTAACAGATGTCCCTCCCTGGTGGCTGAGACCTCTGATGAACTTGGGGTGAGATACACCAGGACACTTGAAGAGCAGACATTGACTCCCCACTTCCAAGAAAGTGAAAACCACAGAAGCACGTGGGGTCCTGCGGCTCTCGCTGCGCTTCACAGGCTGCGTGTCGTCCCTGCACAGCTGTGGCTGCAGAGCAGGTGGAAGGGGTAGGATGGCAGGTCAGAGAGGCCTTGAGTGTCCAGGAGCCTTGCCCGGCTGTGCCACCTCTCCAGGTCAGCGTGTCCAAATGAAATAGGGGCATTCACACCTGGCTGACGGAGGCATTTGGAAGATTGCATATGGTACGTGATATTTATATATACCTGAGCCCAGTGCCAAATCTAACATGGACATTCATAAGATAGAAATTATTGTCACCATAATTACTAGCATCAACGTAGTTTCAAGAAAAAAATGTTCTATCCTTTAATAATATAACGGAAACAGGCATTTTATATTTTATTACATTTTAAATTCTTTATATTAATATCTTACATTAATATATAGATGTTATATATTAATATTTTGCATTAATATATAAACAGCACTTATATTTTATATTAATTATGTTTAGCATCTTTACATTTCATTTTTAACCTGTTTGTTAATAGTAACCATAACAATATTTGTTGGATATTGTTTTGATAATAGTAACCATAACAATACTTGTTAGATCAAGTCTTGCAAATCCCAACTTACTGTTTAACGTCAAATTAAATATTAGAAGTTATAATTATATGACATTATAACTACACATGCTGAAGTTGTTTAAACATGTTACAATAGACTGAAATTGTTTTACATATTAAAACAACTAACTTTTGTTGAGTACCTGGCACATGCCATGCAGCACTAATAGTAATTAAAACATATCATGTTTATTCTCCCTGAATCCCCGCGAGCGATTTTCTTTATTACCTCCACTTAGTGAAGGGAAAACTCAACTTGAGAAAGATGAACACACTTGCCCAGTGGCAGGCAAGCTGCTCGCGGGTACGGACCAGCATTTCAGCACTGGTTTGCTGGGCACACCCAGAATTTCATGGCATGACTCCATTTGCATATTTTATTTGCTCAGTGTTAAGTGATAAGTGATAATTCCTTACTTTTCTTTGCACTTATTTAGGCCGAGATGTATCTTAAGAGAAGGAGGAGCTTTTTGTCTTTTCATAAGTTTTCTCTGTCCATCAGCACCCTTGATTTTCATAACATTGTGATCATTTTCTTTCGGGCAACCATGAGAGTACCATTTGGAGATTATCATGAGCATGGAAATTCAGCAAATGTAAACTCGTGACACAAACCGTAACTCTGTGCTTTGGCTGAAAATCACAACACGTGAAAGGAAGAAAGATGTAAAATGTTGTGTTGTATAAATAGGATTACTTTTAAATTAATGTAACTAAAAATTCCCTCAAAGGCTTAGCAGATGTGTGAAAGAATAGAGCTGAAGACGCCATCAGATGCAGCGAAAATGATTTAAAAGGAGAAACAGATTTGGTACCGCCAGCGCTGTATTTCTTACTGAAATATCACACAAAGCATGAAACAATTGACCAAAAGCTGTGATTTGAGATATCAACAGGGAGCACAGGATAAGAATTTATTTCCTAGATACAAAAGAGCCGGGCCACAGAAGGCCCGGAAAGGTCGGGAAGAAACGCATCACGATCGATTCGGCTGTCAGAGGGGCTCTGTGGAGGTTAATCAGAGTTGATACAACAGACTGGAATGCGTTTGTGTCGAATAAATGGCCAACGGGTAAACGTAGGAGCAAGTGAAACCTGGCACTTGGAAGTTTAAATGGGTGGTGACGTACGAAAACAGTGACAGCGTCACAAAATGCCACACGTCTGTGTAGCATGTTAGGGTCTGCAAAATGTTTTGGGGAATGTCATCTCATGTAGTCTAGATTTTCCAGTTAAGAAAATCGAAACCCGTAGAAAACTGGTTAGGTAGCTGCAACCCTGCAGCGGGGAGAGCGAGACTCCAGGGCCAGGGCTTTCAACCCGAAGGTCCTGAAAGGACACGGGACGCCGTGGCCCCCTCAGAAAGCACAGGGGCAAGAACAGTCAGGTAAATGGGCAAGAGCTAAACCCCACACTCACGGTACAAGATTCTTAAAAAGCCCAAACAGGTACATTTGTATTTGTTTTAGCTCCAGTCTTGTTTCTGAAAAGCCTCAGGTGAATTTGCCCCAGGCAAGTGAAACAGGAGCAAGCTCAATGTTCAAGGAACTCACTGGTAGAACAAAAATTATTTAAGTTCACGTGATATTAATTTTTTAAAAAGCGTGAGCTGCATCCAGCCTTATCTGCTTAATATTACTGCTCTTATTCTAAACTGTACTAGAGGTGAGAATATTATATATAAACAACAATGACTATTAGAGCTACCAACATTTGGTTAGATATAATCACTGTTTGCTTCTTTTTACCTTAAACTAAAACAGAATAAAAAGTATCCTTTGGAAAAAAATATATATATTACTGCTCTTACTCAACATCTGGGGTCAGAATCAAAGTTCAGGATTTTTCTACAAGTCATTTGCTTTTTTTGGTATTTTTGTATAAATTTTTGTAACTATATTCTTAATTTGATGATATTTTAACGGATACTATAGACAATTTTTGTAGTTTTATTTCAAAAAATGTTTTAATCTCAACTTCTGAACATGCTAATGTTCCAATAAGTGTGAATAATCTATTGGTGTAAAATATATAGATTTTTAACATTATATTTAGTAAAATATTTTCAAGCATCCTTGTAGTATATCTTATTAGACTCTGATAGAATTTTGATTCCCAAGATAATGGTATCTGTTCCTTATTTTGCCTGTGTCAGGTGAGCAACATTTTAATGCTCTATGGACAATTTATACCTATAGTTTTTAGAAAAACCAATTTCCCTTCTTCCTAGATGGCTAAAATTATCTCCAGTTCCCCATTTAATTTTTAGTACTACAAATATGTTAGTACTTCAAGAGTGTAACAACTTCCTTGCAAAGGTGTCTACTGAGATTCAGATGGGACAGCTGACACCTCCTTTCATCATAAAATACAGAGGAAGGGGAACCTGGGGAAGACTGAGGTTTTTACAGTTGAACAGTTTTAAAATTGGCTGTTTGCCTGTTTGTAATTGTTATTCTAGCTTCCTTTGCATTCCTATTTGATGTTTCCTAATTGTTGAACAGCGGTTTCCTAGAGATCCATAGTCCTGCCTTGGAGGACAGGCAAATTTGTATAAGGAGATACATGGAAAGTTTTCTCTTTGTTCACTTATTTGTGTTTGCTTTGGTTGCTTTTGTACAATGTGACCCCAACACATGCCAGGCTGCAGGTATTTGAACATTGCCAGCTATTCTAAATAATATATGATAACAAAGTACTGGTATTTAATTTGGACCTAGATCTAGTCCCAAACGTTTACTTGCTGCCCCTAACGATGCCCCTGAAGCCCCATTCACTGATGGGGACCCTCTTGCCTGGGCTACTCGTTTGAGTGACTTATTGACGTGTCTAGAAGCTGTGTTTACTTTCACAAGCCAGTTGGCCTGGTTTAGATACAACTGATTTTATCCATTGTTTATGAAAATAGCACTTTATAATCCTAAAAAGGCAATTTTCTTAAATAAAATTTAACAAACATATAAAATAGTTGACTAAAACCCCATTGAAAACATACAGAATTTTTATAAAGATAATATTTTTCATCACCACCATCATCAGCTATCATGATAATTGCTATATGCCAGGTATTATTTAAAGTACTTCTTAGGGAATTTATTATTTGTTCTGCTCAACAATCCAATGACATGTGTTCTTTTTAGAGTAATCATCTCATAGATGGTAGCAACTTGGCCTGAAGAAGCAGGGGGCCCGGCTCATACACGGTGCTGCCAGCCTCAAGGTCGGACATTTACGGTGGTAGCTGCATGTTTCCCTCCTACACTCTGTGGCCTCATCTGATATTCAAAAAGTAATTTAAAAGCATAAATAATGCAGCTTTTCTAATGATGACATTAACACCAACATACTTATAGAAATTTGTGTTACCCAGCTGGGTACGACCAACAGCAACTCTGATAAAGTTAATCATCCAAACCAAAAGCTGAAGAAAAGCTAATCACTATTGAGAACGACAGTTGACTGTCAGTGACCTGCCCGTGTGCATGTAACTGAGGGTCCAATGGGATGAGAGGATTCGTGGGGGAGCCCCACATGTTCAGATGCGCCTGAGAGGCAATGCCCACTCCAATCCCTGTCCTTCCAAAGCCACTGCATATAGCATACAGTTGAGCAGGTTGTGCACTGCGGAATTCCAGGGGTATGTTAAACATCTCACAGATGTGAGTAGCACCCCTGTCGATAGGCAGTGCACCCTGGGTGCCATCCCAGCCTTGATCTGAGTGCATGAAAAAAACTCAGTTCTTCAAAGCCCTAGAGACACACAGCCCTCCCCTCTTGCACTTTGGACTGCATCGCAGGGCTAGGAGCTGGGAGGGGCAAGCCCAGCATGCTAGCTTGAGCCCTCTTTAAAGTAGAGCTTGAGACAAGGGTTTAGGGCGGGTAGTTAATTTGAGAGGTGAAGCTACAGCAGCGGGTGGAAAGGATGAGGCGAGTGAGGCAGGAAAGAGGGTAAGGCCCTACTAGGGTATGTTCTCAAGGTCTCTGCTGTGGGCAGCAGGACGGTTTCTCTGAGAAGCCTGCAGATGCCTCCCACGAGTGCGCGACCTCCCTGGCTCTTGTTGGATGAGGGACTTGTTAGGGTGGGGACTCATAGCACAGGATGAGAAAGCATTCTCAACACAAAGATTAGGATAGTTTTAAAGAAAGAAAGTTTATTTGCTTACCATGTGGGGGAAGGGCTCAGCATGAAGGAAAGAAAGGAGAAGGGCTGACCTAAGAGGCTTGGGGTTTTTATAGGGAAGCAAAGGAAGAAAAAAGTGATCGTTTTCGGCTGATAGCAGAAAAGGCTGTGAAACGCTTCTGTTTTTCCTTTTTTTTTTTTTTTTTTTTCCTCTTCTCTGTGTGGCTAGCTTACCAGGGTCCTTGGGAAGTGGTCTGGTGGAAACTAGGGTCCCTGCTCCTCCTATCTGCTCAGTTCTTTTCAAGTGCTGGGACACAATCTCAAATAAATCAATTTAAGCCACAAGTGGTTAACCAAACAAAGGAGTAGTTGTGCTGTGATCTGTCTCTTCCACAGGGCAATTATGTGTTTTGAGTTTATTCCTCTTTCTTTCTGATAGTTTATTTTTCTCCATTAGATAGTTTATTAGTAAGGCCATCCTATCAGGATGCTCCCAGACTGCACCCTCACGAGCCCAGCAGTCTCTTGGGGCTTCAGAGAAGACCCCCAATGTGAAAAACCACATGAAATGGGGGTGTGCCACAGGTGGATACTGCTGGCAGAACACTGCCCACCACTTTGCCAGCAGCCAGGACTGCAGGGGGCCAAAGGACTGTGCAGTCCCAAAAGCCTGTGCTATACTTGGTTTCATGAAAACACATCCTGAGCATACTAGAACAGATCAGTGAGGACAGGATTTCTGAAGCTACAGTCCAATAATCGGGGTTAAACACTGCCTGGGCCCTCCTGCCCTGCAGGGTGCCATAGACCCGTGAGAACTTTCCAGCCATCAGATAGCCATGGATACTTACTGCTGGGCCAGATTATAGTCCGTTTCCTCTCAGGCATTTTTGTTTAGCACAGTGTTTCTCCGTCATGTGCACCAGTTTTTGCCTTGGATGCATGAAAGAAGAGCCACTGGGTTTCTGGGAAAGGTTTCCTTGTTCCTTGGAAACAGACATAGGAAAAGACAGCTCCTTTCTTCCTCTGCATACTGATGTGCCTGGTTGTGAAACTGGAGCTCACTTGCTGGCAGTCTGAGGGGTCCCCTGGTTGGGGAGGAAGAGTGAAGCAGGGAGGCAGGACTGGAGACATTGAGGGGCCCACCTCCCCAGGAGCCATTCTTGGTGGGGACGGGCTGAGGTGTGATACCAAAAGCTCCTGATGGCTTCAGCTAGTTTGAGTCAAAATCATTCTAACTGCTTTCTCCTTCCTTCCCCCTTCACATACCATTTAATATCTGGCATGCAAAGCCATCTTCTTCCTTAACAATTGCTGCATCTGATAGATGATCTAGGGATATCTGTGTGCTCGATTAGCAGACCAGCTAAACAGATGACCTTGACCTGCCTGAAGAAGGTCACAGCATGAACTCTTCCGTTGCACTATAGTTATAAAATGCATTTACTATCTTTCCAAATATTCTTCTGCAAGAGAAATGACTGATCTCCCTAGCTGAAACTTGATATTACATCTTCATAAGCATGAGAATACAAAATTTGCTTTCTTTTGTTGTGAAATATCTCAGCGAAGAGCTTGCAAATATGAAAGATTATCGGAGTAAAAATGCCACATTTTGTTAAAATAGGCTTGAGCATTTTGAAAAAGCTAATATCAGTACACAAAGTCGAGTGGTACAGCAGATGGCCACAAAAATATGAGTTTTCTAAAATTTAGCACTGAAAGTTTGGCAATCAAGTTTAAGAATGATGCATGACACAGATGGAAAGAAAAGAAAAATGATGAGTTATAGGAATTAATCCATCAAGAGTCTGCCTCTAGGACATATAAATAATCATCTACAATCTCTGGAAATTGCAATCGGTATGGAGATCTGGAATATTTCAAAAATATGTTTTATTTATAGTGTTGGAAGAGTCTGCTTTACAGATTTCTTTGGCTTTAAAAAGTTACGTTTTTTTCTGTCTATAATAATTCAAATTCAGTGATTGCAAAGTTAATTGAAAGAAGTTTTCATGAAGAGAGGTTTTTTTCTATAAAAGTGGCTTAAGTTATGCACACACACACACACATTTTCCTCTATAATTTTCCAGCAAATTCCATGATAAATATTCTCTAGTACCTGATATTAAAATAGGTAACATTTATATATAGAAACACAATGATAGTATTTTCAGTCATAACAATTTCTACTACCTGTCCACAATTTTAAAAATCTTTTATAGGCCTGTGTGAATAGATAGTACATGCGAAACAAACAGATTCTTTTAAAGGCATGACAAATACTCAGCCATAGGAAATCCCCGTTTCTGTTTTTAAAAATGTCAAATTTTTAACTGTTAAAAATGAGCACTTAAATGTGGCTTTGCAAATTTAGAGTCTTAATAGCAATGTCTTTAAAAGTAATCAGAGAATATTTTCCAAATGCATCTTCAGTCTTTGATTATAGCCCTGCTGACAGTTTTGAGCCAACCATGAATTATTCATAGAGAACATTCATTGGGTCTTTTCGTTGATTTAATATCCCCTTCAAATTGGGTACTTATGTTTGTTCAATTGCTATAGCTCACCTTGTCTACCTCTGTTTGGACCAGGTGCTTCCCACTGAAATCAAAAGAAAATTCTCTCTTGGAGTAGTGTTTCTTATTCACATTTTTAAGGAGGAGGTTTGGATATCCAGAAAACTTACCCTTAAGGGATGTAGTGATGTTGTCCTTCTCGCTGGCAGCTGAGGAATTCCTGCCCTGGTGTGCAGTTTGTATCGTCAAGGGTAGGATCTTGTATTCATGTGCATCTTTGGATAATTCATTCTTCCCTCTGCTTGTTGAAAAGTCATATTTCATCCCAGCATCTCACTATACAGGCTGGGATGTTGTTTCAGGAGGCATCTTCAGGCCTTAGGACAGCCTGGGCCATGACTGTGTGAGAACAACATTCTCCGCACCCCCGTCACCCCAGTCTGAAACCTGTGGCTCCAATTGGTATTAACTCTGCTCATCCAACACACAGAAAAGGTGGAGACAAGCAGAGCCATGACCCACTGCAGGTTCCATGCGGTAAAGGCCAACATACTGCCTCAGCAGACTCATTGCTAAAACCCTTCCTAAAATCATGTAAATAAACAATTGAACAGAAACCTGCAAAGACATACCTCTGATCAAAGGATTTTGTCATCTACTTAATCGATTGTGCTTCTTATGGTATGGTCTTCATTCGCTTGGTTTATTCAGGTTCTAAAGACTTGCATGCATCGCAGTCTTAACAGATGACTTGCCTAAACTCACACTTCTACACCTGGAATCTGAGCATCACCAGATGCTCATTTTCACTCATTTTTCTCCCGCCATTTCTTTACGTAAAGATGAAGCTTCCACCGTGTTACGGGCTCTGGGGATAGCAGTGTGAACAAGGGAGGCACGGGCTCTGCTTACCGCTGCGGAAGGAGAGTGTGCACGTGTGAGGGGTGGATCCAAATGGTCTGGGAACTTCCCGGGAACTAGCTCATTCTCTGCATTGTTCTGTGTGTTGATGCTATTGTTCACAGTGATTTTTCCCCTCCTTTTTTTAAAGTAAATTTTATTGTGTTTATTTAAGATATACAACATGATGGTATAATATACATAAACACAGTAAAATAATTACTATAGAGGAACAAATTAACATATTCGCCATCTCCCATAGGTACTTATTTCTCCTCTCTATGGCAAGAGCAGCTGTAATCTATTCATTTAGCAAAATCCCTGAATACAACATACGACTATTAATTGCAGTCCTCGTGTGGTACGTTAGATCTTTAAACTTGTTCATCATATTTGCTGCTTTGTGTCATCTGACCGACACCTCCCACTTTCTCCCCTCCCTTCCTGCTGAACCGGTGGCCACTGTTTTGTTTTCTACCTCTATATATTTGACCTTTTTATTCTTTAGATTTCACATATAAGTGAGATCATGCAATATTTTTTTTCTCTGTCTGGCTTTTGTTACTTAGCATAATGTCCTCCAGGTCTATCCATGTTGTGACCAATGTCAGGATCTCCTTTATAAGGCTGAGTGACATTCCCCTGTGCGTGTGTGTGTGTGTGTGTGTGTGTGTGTGTGTGATGTTTGTGTGTGTCTCACTGATCCTATATCCATTCATCCATTGGTGGATACCTAGATTGTTTCTAAATGAAATGGCAACCTGTATATTGGGGGGAAATATTTACAAACCATACATCACATAAATGATTAATATCTAAGATATATAAAGAGCGTATATAACTCAATAGCAAGAAAATGTGTAACCTGATTAAAATATGGGCAAGGGACTTGAAGACACATTTTTCCAAAGAAGACATAACTATGGACAACAAGTACCTGAAAAGATGCTCACATTCACTGATCATCAAAGAAATACAAATTGAAATCACTATGAGATACCACCTCGCATCTGCTCGGATAGCCATTATCAAAAAGATAAGAGGTAACAAGTGCTGGTGGGGGCACGGAGAACGTAGATGGCGCCGCGCTGGTGGGAATGTGGACTGATACAGCCAGAATGGAAAACAGCGTGGAGATTCCTGAGGAAATTGGCAATAGAAGCACCATGTGACCCGCAATCCTTCTTCTGGGCATATACCCAAAGGAAATGAAATCACCACCTCGTAAAGATATCTGCGCTCCCATGTTCACCGTGGCCTTGTTCGTAATACGTGATATACTCTTAGTGCCGATTTTCAATTAACAAGGACGGGGCGTGCTGAAGAAATAGTTCACGTGTTTGTACAAATGTGGTGAGAGGATTTTAAAATCAGTTTGGATCACACGATACTTGTATTTGGCTTGGCTCATGGCAGACCATTCTTTCTTTTGTAGAGGTGACGTAAATGTTTAATCATAACAGTGATGTGTTTTAATTTGTGTTTTGCTTAAGATTCGCATTTCCTATTTTCTTAATTATTTTATCTGAGTGCCTCTAATGGTGTTATTGAACATGGGTAATTTCAGTTGTTAAAATGATCCACATACATAATAATTTTCAAAGGAACTTATAATTAACTAAAGAAAGAAGCAACAGATGTCAGAGTGTGAAAAAAAATTATTTTAAAACGTTGAATATTTTTCATAGATGCCATGGTTCCTTTCTTCCCAAGCAGTGTCCCTTTAGTAATACAAAGGCTCTTAAGAACCAGGGTCTAGATCAGAACTCTTCCAAGTGAATATGAGAAAGGATACAAGCATCTACTGCTATATTTAGGGGTTTTTTGTTATTTTTATTTGTAAATAGGAGCACAAGGTTACATTTAGAAGACTTCAAAATTTATCAGTTAAAAAAAATGCTTTATTGTTTTTCTCTGTGGTCCAGTGATGTGCCACAGTAACTGACATTCTTAGAACACTTGTCTCCGCATTTCCCTCTCCAGCATACTTTTTTCCCAGATCTGTTGGACTTGCAGACTCTCCTGAGGCTCTGCTGTGAAAGAAATAGTTGCAAGGAAGACTCCTGAAGATAGCGTTGACTCGAGCCATGTCGCATTTTCTGCATTATTTTTTACGCCGTGCTGCGTGAGAAAGTGACATCTCACGACTGTTATTTGGCCTCTTCTATCACAGTGTCAGACATTTCCCACATCGTTCCAGTAGATCCTAATCCCATGAAATTGCCCCGTTTGAAGCTGTTACGCAGCAGTCCCTGAAAGAACTCTAGTATCAATGTGTGTGGGAGAAAAAAATGACAGTGGCTGAAAGAAGGAAGTTCTGGAATCTGCCTTATAAAACCACTCAGGCTCCACACGTGAAACCAGAAGTCATGAACCGTGAGCCTCTCCAACTCGAAAGAGAGATGAAAATAGCAGAGGCAAACAGACGGAACCCAGACATCAAGAGGAGCCCTCTGACATTCGCCAGGCAGTTTTCATTATGAAGTTTATTTAATCGATTTATTTCTCTTATCTTCTTGCAACCGCTAATAGCTTTTAGTGATAAGGCCTTGACGTCTGGAAATGAAGGGGAAAGGAACTCTGCCCATGACATGCGTTTCTTTGATAATTAATTTCCGTAATGCTGAGTGTGATCTCACGTGATACTGTTCACTTCTAAATAGTTTCACATATGAAAGAAAAGAAAATTCTCAATGACTTCAATGACCGATTCATGTCTGTGGTGCTATACTATGCAGAATTCTCAGATCATACATTTTTGTATTTAGTCAACCAAAACTGTTGCATACCTACCGTGCGTAAAGAATTGGTGCGATGGAATCAATCCGTGTGGACGGATGCAGTAAAATTTCTCAAGGATCCTGCTTTCTAGCTTAAGAGAAAAAATACAGTTCAAATGGGTAGAAAAGAAGAGCGAAGTTACAGATGCCAGGGAGGCGGTCAAGAGAGGACACTGAGTGAGAGCTGCAGAGGGAGAGGTTCCTTCTGGCTGGCAGGTCCGGGTCACCCCGTGCGGCAGGACTTGGCCATGCTGAGGCGGGAGGAGGGGCTTCCCCTGAAAGGACACCTGTGCAGGCTGTGGACGGAGGACGTGGGGTTCGTAGCTGGGGCTGTGAGCAGCGTCACTTGCGGGTGTGGAGAGAGGTGTGGCAGGACACAGATTTAGACAGTCAGTTGTCATCTTTCCGGAAAGTCTTGGATGCCAGGCTAAGGGGTGTGTGCTCATTCAACTCTCCGTAAGTCGCTGTTGCAGTTACGCAGTTGGACGTGCGCTAATGTCCTTGGGTCAATATTTCCCCAGCGTAACTATTGATGATGTCAAAGCCAATAAGCTACATCCCATTTTAAATTATTTTTCTCTTACAGGAAAAAAAAGTCATGTTGATTTTACTGTCTAAAATAAATAAGCTTTCTAATTGTATATACATGCATAATGTTATGTGTGCAAATATGTGCATAAAATATGTTATATAAACTTAAACTTAGTCCAATTTCAAAGAGGAAATTTCCATTAATAGTGTAATGAACTAATTTGTTTTTAAACTTGCTAATACCAAAAAGGGATATTTTGTGATTTTAAAATCAGGGACAATATTTTATTCACTATTTTTTTCTCAACACCTAGCAGAGTGTAGGATAGTGAATAAATGGACCTGGTTATTAAGTGTATGCATCAATTTTTTGAAGACAGTGGCAACTTGGGAAAATACGGTCACCGTCTTTGCAAATGAAGTGCTTGTTGTTGTGTAGTTTGTTGCTCCTGTCTGCTCTTTGGTTCATTCTCAGTCTCTTACACAGGAGTGTTTTGTGGTTACTGGTCTCTTCCAAAGATTCTTCACACCCAAATGGAGCTGCCATTAATTCATGTTTAATTTTTCTTTCCATGATATTTGCTTATGAACATCTCATTTCTTGTTCATATTCTTAAGTTATTTCAAGTTACTTCTAATTAGCTTCACCAGGCTGCTCCAAACGACGCAAATTACCACTGAAAACCAGTATGCCTGCAGTAATAGTGTAAACATTCATTAAACTTGCTTTTGATATTAGCTTGTGCTTGGCGTTGACCTTCCAAGACCTTATCAGGCCCCCACTGGCAAGCTAGAGTACATGAAGCTAATTCAGAGCACCTCATTAGAAAAGAAAATCTGACTTTAATATTTTAAAGTGGCATGGATTCCAATATTCGAGCTGCCCTGTGTAAATAAAATTGTAAACATAACGGCCCGGAGCCCTTTTCGGACCATCGTCTCCTGTGTTCATCAAATGCATTACGTCCCTCGTGCACGTCACGCCCGTCCACCTGGGTCTAGCCTAGCTCGGTTCCCTCAGCAAACCAGTCTTGAACATCTGTGAGTATGAGGCCCACCTCGGGCTGCAGCTGGGTGGAATATGAATCCAGGTGACTCGCTGTGCTTGACCTAAAGCAGCTCTCACTCTGGGAGGAGAAAGACACCAAACACCACATAACACAGTGCCTGGTAGAAAGTGTCCAGCTGAATGCAGGCTACAGATACTTAAAGAATCGAAGGAGTCAAGCTCGAAACTTCGAGCCCCTGGTACATGTGCCGGGCTCCTCTGACAAAGCCCCGTGTCATCACTTGGGTGTCTGGGCGTTCGCTGAGATTCCAGGAGACCAGTGCTCAATGGGACGTTTCATACAAAGGGCATTGCCCAGCCACTTGCTCCAGCAAGAGGGTCTGGCACTGGCATCGGTGGAGGGTCTGGCGTTTCACTGGGGGTGTGCGGGTGGCTTGCCTCTGGCCCCGAGGGCTGTGAGAGTGCCCCACTGTGTCCGCTGGGGAACCTCACAGTTTACTCTGCAGAATAGGACCTTGCCTGTGGGTCCTCAGTACAGTTGTGTTTTCCTGTGCACTGCAAAGCTCATTGAGATCAGTGAGTCTTTTAGTCTGTATCTGAAGCTGGAAATATAAATATACTTCCGTCCCGTTGGGAGTGATGTTAAATTTTATGAACCACAATTCGTGGGGCCATTAAGGAGCCATGATTTTATATGTGGGCCGTCCCCAAGGGATCTGGCAGCAGTTTTCCTTGGGTGCACATATCTTACGCGGTCTTCTCAGGCCCTCCGCTGCTCTCTGGTGTCTCGTTCCTCATCCTCAGCTCTGTATCATTCGCGCTGTGCCCCACGGGTCACAGCACGCTGAGGGCAGTCTGGAAAAGGGAAGCCTATTTCATCCTGATACAAATTGCTAATTTTAAATATTCTGACCATTGGCTTCTACTTTTTTACCTGGTATTTTGTAAAAACAAACAAAAAAAAGTAACTAATGGATGTAGTAAATTTTTTTTTGAGTAGATTTTGTCCCTTACTTCTTAGCAGAATTTGAAACTTCCTTCTTGCTCTGCTAGCCCTGCTATCCATGTAGGAGAATCCTCTGAGCAGGTGCACCTGGGAGTTACTATGATCTTAGTGGTTTTTGCCTCTCTTGTTTGAAAGAATTAACCCCTAGCATAAGTTCTCAAGGTAAAAACGATAAGTTTTCCTTATAACTATTTACAACAGGGCTAGTATTGCACAATAAAGTTTTACAAGCCTTGCACTTTGCAGACATTTTATTTGCGTCTCAGTGGAGGACAGATATTTGCTTGGCACAGTTTTAATTGTAAATCATGTCCTCTGCTGTATAAGAGTGAAGTCACCAGTGCATATGAAGTTGGAGAAGGCTGGATGGTGCCAGGGCTTCCTTGTGTTCTTCTCACTAGAGACTTGTGAGTACCCCGTGGAGAATACCATGAGAGAGTCCAAACCCCCAGCCGCAGGTGCACTGTCTCTTTGTTTCTCCACTGTGTCCCCAGCACATTCTCAGTGCTTGGCACGAAGTAGCTGCTCAATGAATAGTTTCTTGGGCATTGCTGCCAAATGCATTGGCAGCATTCAGATTAAGAGGTAAGTGTCCCATGTTTGGTCCCAGCTACACAGAACAGTCTCTCCAGATGTCCCCAAATAGTCATTGTATCTGTAAGGAAACATGCAGAGAAGAAACATTTTAAATTGTATTTATATTTCTTTCCCTCACACTTTTGAGGGCCTTGTCTCGTGGCCACCTCTTGGAGTAGAGAAAGGGATGAGAAGTTATGGAGCTACTAGTACTGACTGGCCCAGCAGGATTCTAAGCAGCAGAGAGAGAGGGAAAGTCGTTTTGAAGTAAGGGCTTCCGTAGCAGGTTCTCCCAAGCTAATGTCTGGTGCTTAAGTTGCTTGGTAAATGGTGCTATCCCTGAGGATTGGAAAAGGGTGGGACCCAGTGGCACTGCTAACCTGTAAGGTGCCTTTCTGTGAATCAGAGCAAGTTTCCTCTGCTGAGCGTCACACCACCGTAGGCTCAGGTGTGGGCAGGCAGCCGGCAGGTTCTTGAGCACAGAATGGCGCCCTTCCTCTGGGCACAGAAGACCCTCTGCCAGGGCTCATGGATTAAAAAGTGGTTCTGGCTGAACTTCCACCTTCTTATGAACCTCCACAAGAGGGTTTCCTTTTGTGCATTGCACAGACTGTGCAAATTTATTTGTACAAAATAAATTCATCTGGCTTTAAATATGAATTATACATATATACAGATAAATACATTTCACTTATTCATATATTCATATTCACAATATGATATTTATGATAACCAAGTGGGAAATCTCATAAATAATACATATTATATTAATAAGATTAGGAGAGAAAGAATGTTACAGTCATTTCAATAGATGTAGAATAAACATTTGATAAGATTCAACACTCATTTATAGTAGGAATTAGGAGTGAATAATTCATAGGGTGAATGGGAGCTTCTTTAACCTTATGAAGGATATCTATTAAAATTGTCCGGCAAACATCATCATATGTAGCGGTGAAAGGTTAGAAGCCAAGAAAAAGCCAAGGATCAACACTATTGTACTGGAGATCACAGCCAATTCAATGCCACAAGGCAAAGAAATCAGAGTGCTAAGGTCAAGTGTGGGGATAATTTATCCCAAGGATCCCTTCCAGCTCCCTCACCTGCATCTCAAAGGTCAGAGGCTGTTTGTTAATGACTGGCCATTAGAGGCAGTGTGACATTCGCTGTTGCAGTGTTGGGTGAATGGTGCTGTGCTGAGCCTCTGCAGGTGGCAGCAGGTGAAGGGCTCCTGGCCCTACCCCCTGGAACTATAGCAGCTTGATCTTTATCTCTTTTTATCTTTCTAAAATTGTTTATTGATTACAGGGTTATTCAGTGTTTTTAAAGATTCCCCACCAAGGGACAGCGGCTTGTTTTCTGATGCAGAGACCACACTAGCGCCCCGTTTGACGGAGGAAGTGCTGCGAGGGCTGACGCTTGACAAGTGCCTGCTGTGTGATAGATAGCAAGTGTTGGTGCTTGGCTACAAATAAAAGAATGAGCAGTAGGTAGCTGCTGTCTGCACGAATCTCTCGGTCTGTTAGGGAGACGCCTGTGCACACAGGCCACTGGCTGTCGCGTCCTTCTTAGTTCCAGGGCACAGTGGCAGTCCGGAGCAGGGAGTGGTGCTTTGGGTGCATTTAGGAGAATGGGATCTTAGGGGAAGGGCAGCAGCTCTGGCAAAGGCATAGAGGCCTGAAACCACAGCATATGTGGGTCCTTAGACTGTGCCATGTGGCTCATACACAGGCCATGCGGGTGGGAGGGGTTAAAACAGACATTGCCAAATATCAGAGAAGCTAAGCGCTCTGGGTGTTATTCTGCCGGTAACAACAAGCCACAGAAATGCAATTAATGCTAATTAGCCCAGCGTCCTTTGAAACTAGCACGATGACCTACTATTCAAAATCTCTTATGCTAGAGCCTCCACATATCCTAGTTTGATTATAATTTTGTGGCATTTCTTACATTGTACATATACTTATAAATGTAGGCTTCCTGCTGCTGGTGGCATTCCCGTCAGGCCGTATAATCTCCTGTTTGCACAGCCTCGCTTCTCACTCCCCCAGCATTTCATAATGTCCTGTCTGAATATGGATTAGAGCATTTCATGGTGTAATAAAGCCAAATAACCTCCAGTACTGGCTAATGATCTAGAAGAAGGAAAACTAATTTTTCTCCTCTGTCACAGTACAAGGGAAAACTTAGATGTCTAGAGTCACTCTAACATATCACTTATTTTCTACTTTATATACTTATATCTGTGGGAAAATTAAGTAATTTAGAGATACTTCAGTCATATTTTGGAAGAGATGATTTTGTGCAGCCACCCTATGATTTTTTTTCTAAATGAGTAGAAACGGAAGCTAAAAGCAGTCGATACTCTCACTTAAATTTCGCAACATTTCCTAGAAGAGAAGAATAAATCAAAAACTCATTCACAGTGCAGAATTCTAAATACTTCCACTGAAGCAATTTCTATAGGCCTGAAAGATGGCTTTGAATAAGAAACACCCCTACCTTATTAAAGCAGCATTTTAGAATGGGAGATTTGTGGCTGCATTTGTGAGTTTAGATAACCTTATATATGAGATTCCAAATAAGTGACCTGCGTTATAAGTCATTATATTCTAATATGTAAAAGTGTGTGTGGATATAATGAATATGGGGAGAAAGATTTGTACAGCAAAAGAACTAAAAAACGTATGTACAGCATGCATTAGGATAAATAAATATCTGTGACTGAAAACAGATTTAAAAGAGGGTTAGACACTTAATTATTTAATCACCATTTTATATTTTTGGAATGTACAGCAAATGATTTTTTAAATCATATTTAAGCAGATGAAAATTCATAGTATAGAACAGTCTTTAAACATTTACCTGGATAATTATTTACCTTACAGGAAATTTCAAGATCAATAAACTGATTTCGGTCATTGCCATATATCAAGTATTTTAAAGTGTAGAAATGCTTCAAGTTTTGCTTATGAGTTTGATTTAAACATCTTAAATATTTCAACTGCACTGTAGTCCTCATTTATGTGAAAATGGCCCCATCGATGCTAAAGTTTAGGATGCAGAAATGACAGGGGTTTTGCTGACCCACAGTCGTGCGGCAGAGATCCAAATGATGTCCTCACATCTGGCTGTATCTGGCTGCTGTCTCTGATACTCTCTCTAATCAGCTTAATCATGGATGTTTCAGATCATGCACGCAGATGGAGTCCATGGGAGTGGGCACACAGAAAGCAGCAGACCTGTTGCCTGACAAACTGAAACTGAGGCTCACCAAAAAAACAAAGGAGATACAAAAAATGTGTTTAAGCTATGTGGGCAAATAAAGAAATATATATATATGTATTTATATAATGCATTAATCATATTGTCAGTATTCGGTAAATTTTGTTATAACTCCAAGACCTCAGTAAACCATTAAACTAAGTTCTGAGAGAGAAGGTTATAAATCTTAGAAATAAATCCATCAACAGTGGCCATGAACAAAGTATGGTGTATGACGTCACTTCACTTAGATAGAATATTTGCTTTTGTGAGAAAACATCGCCTTCACTGGCGGATTGGGGAGAATCTTGTTAATGTTGCCGCCAGCTTTGGGAGGAAAGCCGGTAGGATCACTGAAGAACAAAGAGCCCCGACCAGGCCATGGGCCTCGGAGTTAAGCTTGTCCAGCTGTTGGGGTGCATGTTCTGAGCAGGGCACCCTCATACTTTGCTCTTTTCATTTGGGTCACTTCTAAGACACTATTAACACATCTGGAACATTTATAAAACTGGGATCCAAAGACTGTTAACTTTTATTTAAAAAATAATAGTTGCACCCAAATATTTTGAAAACTTACCTTTTTTTTTTGAGACAGAGTCTAACTTTATCACCTGGGCTAGAGTGCTGTGGCATCAGCCTAGCTCACAGCAACCTCAAACTCCTGGGCTCCAGCGATCCTCCTGCCTCAGCTTCTGGACTAGCTGGGACTATAGGCATATGCCACCACACCCGGTTAATTTTTTTTCCATTTTTTTTAGTAGAGACAGGGTCTTGCTCTTGCTTAGGCTGATCTCGAACTCCTGACCTCAAGAGATGCTCCCACCTCGGCCTCCCAGAGTGCTAAAATTACAGGCGTGAGCCACCGAGCCCAGCCTGACAATTTGCCATTTTAACTAGTAGATGTTTTGCCTTCTATGATGAAGGCTTTCATCTTTTCTTCAAGTGACTAAGATGGTGCTAAGGCTTTCCTTGTGTTTTCCGTTAGCAGTGGTATTCCACTATGAGGGCACGGATAATTTCGTCAGCATTGGGTGTTCAAGGCAACTAAAATGCTGAGTGTGTTTCACTTCTGGAGCCGCGATGGAGGAGGAGGATGGTGACTTAGTGTGAAACAGGTCCGTCTGTCAGACACTCAGCCCTGGGCCAGGTGGTCCCTGGGATTGGCCAGAGTGTCAATTACTGTGTCCTGGTGTCATTTACATCAAATCCCGCCGGCATCTTAACTCCTGTCGTAAGTAGTTGGTGTGGGACCTACAGCACTTCCCCGTGTCTCCGTGTTCAACTTCACGTGTTTATTTTCACCATTAGTGTCTAAGATTCCTGAGGATGTAGCTCAGCATCTTGCACATGGTGCAGATGCCCCAGTAGTGAGTACCGAAAGACGAATGGGTGGTTGAATAAATGGACGGATGGATAGAAAACATGATATTTCTAAATTCGTAACAATGTTGTGAATGGAAAGTGTGGTTCAGGCAATGTTACTCTGACTTGCGGTTTTAACAGTATGAATGTTTAAATTAAGATATTAAGGTCATTATCCATAAGTTCTGGTAGGAAACATTCGTGAGGTAATAAGAATCAAATTAACAACCTGAGTAATAATCTAAAAAGTCATTTAAATATCCTTCTTTAAGGGGAACATAATTAACTTCTCATAGTAAATTGTCCAAAGGAAGAGCAAAAAATGCAGTTCCCTGGGATTTATATTATAGGAAAAAGATGTTGATAAAACATGCATGTTTTCCATTTCCCAGACCCATTAAATGATGGGATCCCAGCAGAGAGCGCCAGGAAAACACCCACGAGCCCCAGTTATCTCCATACAGTGAAATGAAGTGCCAAAAGGACTTTGACCTCAGCGGTGAATGTTCCAAATACACCATCATGACGTGAAAATTTTAGATTAGACAACTATTTCTACTACTATCTTTTAGGGCTGAAATCTTAACTAATTATTTAAGGAATATGAACTGATAAAAAGATAGCTTCATGCAAACTCAGATAAGAGCGAATTTAGAAGAGCATTTTCCACTAGATGATCACATCACAGAGGGAATGAAACAATGCATGTGAAAACTTGGATGCAAGTTACATTTAACCGTATTTTGCCAGTTAGGTAAGTCCATGCTGCTGTGTATAGCCGTGGTAGGATAATTACAGGTTATTATGGCCATCTGCATTTTCTTGGAAGAAAGGATGATTTCTCAGTGACCGTCTTTGGAGACTCCCTAATACTTTCATGTTCTGCACCCCAACTTCGTTTTCAGGGCTCTGTGCAGACCAAAGATGCCACGTGTACCAGGCTCTCTGCTACCACTGTAAACATGTTATCTCATTTAATGCTTCCAAGTCATCATCATGATGTGCTTTGTTGTTATTGTTTTATTTTGTTTTTATAGAAACAAGGTCTTGCTCTGTCGCCTAGGCTGGAGTACAGTGGTGTGATCATAGCTCACTGCAACCTCAAACTTCCAGGCTCTAGTGATCCTCCTGCCTCAGCCTTGCAAGTAGCGAGGACTACAGGTGTGCGACACCGTGCTTAGCTCATTTGTTTATTTTTTATAGAGATGGAGTCTGGCTACATCGCCCAGTTCAAACTGCTGGCTTCAAACAAGCCTCCCACCTCGGCCACCCAAAGCACTGAGATTATAGGTGTGAGCCACCATATTTGGCCTGATTTTTATTTTTAATATGTATATTGCACAGGTGAGAAAGCCAAGATACTAGGTTAAAAGATTGAAGGAAAGAAAATCCCTCGACAGACGCCGGTGGGCTCTCCTGATTGTCTCACAGCTCCGTGAAATGGGAAATGAGCACAGAGCTTCACAGTTTGGACTTACTGGCCCGCTTTTAAATGAACTCAGAAGAGAAAATTATTTGAAAAACAGTAAGACTAATGAAGAACCATCTCCCTAGGTATTATACGCTCACTGGAAAGTCAGTGACCCACCAACAGTCTTAAAGGAGGTGGATATTTTAGGTGACTTTCCCCCATAAAACATGTAGACAGTGGGATAAGCTTTTATGAAGATAAGACTCCATCCTCAATCTTCCAGATTCTAGTTAGTTTGGGCAGAAGAGGTGTAACTTCCATACACTCTCCAAACTGTAGGGACAGACCCCTGTTCTCAGATTTGAATCAGCGCAGTCCGTTACGCCATCAGTCATACGTCAGTAAAATTGCTCCCACCTTTCGCGAGCAAGTTTGCTTGATTCCGTGTAGCTTTCTCCCTGGCAGCATTTACTAGCATGCTCTCTGCTCAGTCCTGGTTCCACAGAAGCTCTGAGAAGGACTCCAAGAGCAGCTTTGATCACTGCTTGTTTGGAGAAACCCATCTGACTTTGTTTAACCCGAGGCTTCTCGGTCCTTCCTGACAGCACATGCTTCTCCTGCAGCGTCCATTAGCATCTCACGGAGACACCCTTTGGGAAAAAGTCTTTCATGGAATGACTAGAACACCATTGTACATTCTGTTTATGCCCTTAAAGCAAATCCACCCGGAACCTGCAGCCTCAAGGCCATGTGTGGCCCTGCAGTTCCCCCAGTGTGGCCCCTCAACCGATTCCAAACTTCACAGAACAAATCCCTTTCTTAAAAGGATTTTAATACAAATCCTTTTAATTTTAATAAAAATCCTGTAAAAAAGGCTACATTCAAGGATCCAGAAGGCCACATGTGACCCCAAAGCCACAGGTTCCCCACCGTGAATGGAATTGTTGAAGTTGAAATACAAATTAATTGTCAACACGTGTATATTTTGTCACTGTTCTGTAAAGTTGAATTTAAAAACATTAACTCTGAGTAGTATCAGGCACCTTAATAAAACATGAATTGTAACAGCTCACCTCACCTTGCTAGATAGCCTTCCGGACTCTCATCCACACCTTGAGTTTGCCATGTGTTATTAATATCAAACAATGATCATTTTTTATTTTAACTAAAACTTTCTCATGAGAAAGAATGGGAGCAATATCATAGTGAGAGGGTAATGAGTTTTCCATACAGAAAGTTCCTTGCCAGTGGGAGACCAGATTGCAGAGGAAAAGAGGCAAGAGAGAAGAAAGTCCAACTTTGTTTCAGTCATCTAAAGCATTGACTCCTTGGAGTACTAGAGGATGATCAGGGCGCTGGAATGGATTCTCTTTTACATAACAAACAAATGCATATTTAAATAGGTCTGTGTCCGTGTTTTGTCGCTGTGTAACAAATGAGCACAAATGTAATAGTTCGAATCCACACCCATTGATTATCTGATTGCTCCATGGGTCAGAAGTCTAGGCAGAATTCGACTGGTTCTGCAGCTCAGTGTTTGCAGGCTGCAGTCTTTTCTGAGGCTCAGGCCTTTCTTCCAAGATCACTGGGTGTTTGCCGTATTTACTTCCTTGTGGTTTTAGAACTGAGGTCTCGGGTTTCCTGCTGGCTATAGGCTGGAGGTTGTTTTCAGCAACTAGGTCTGCCCTGAATTCTAGCCACATGCCCCTGTAACATGGCAGCTCCATTCTGTTCTTCAGTGTCCTCAGGGAACCTAATCAAGAACATGACTATCCCATCATCTTCTTAGGAATCCCCACACTCCAGGGGACAAGATTATACAGGGTGTGACACCCAGGTGGTAGGAATCTTGTGGGAGTTTCTTAGAGTTTTGCCTGCCCCAGTGTGCGGGTGGGTGCTTACAGTCAAAGGACCCTTAAGATCAGAGCTGCATCCTAATCGAGTCAGGGTGCAGGTGATGGACAGAAAATAGACCAGATGCTCTGAGTGTTCCAAGTGAGACTGCTCAGACTACGGCCCTGAGGACACACAGTCCTGCAAGCCTGATGAAATGCAGAAGAAAACTGAGCTGGGCAAGCAACGTCACTGAGCCTGAGTCTTTGCGAGCCTTCTTTAGGAATTTCACCATTTGAACAAACCAAAAGAAGAACCTATTATAATTCCGTTTCGTCCAAGTTCTTTTAGTTGCAAAAAGGAGGGGGAAAATAGCATCCAAATGATCTAACAGAGAAAAATGGTATTTAAGTTCTGTGTGATTAATGTCAGGTAAAACCAAGTTGGCAAGTGTTTATCAATACTGTGTGACTCACATTTCTGCTTAGTACATCTCTCAAAAGCTCGATACTTTAAAGGTTTAAAAATAAATATGAACTTACAGTAGACTATTGCAAGCTACTTACTATTAGTGGGCTATGCTGCTAAGTAATAGCTTTTCATGCAATACACTTATTTTATTTTTTAATTAGATGGTTTGCCAAAGGCGTGAGTATGGTTTTAGCCTGTGTCTGCCATAACCGCTCTATTATTTCAGTTTTGTTTCACATTTTTGTGCCAAGAAATGGAACCACTTTAACCCACACAAGTGTGATTATGTGACCGTCTCATACAAATCCTATGATTATAGCGAGTATTTATTTTGTTAAATCTTATTTTTCATATCATTGTGTATGTATGTGTGTGTGTGTGTATAGAGAAAGAGAGTGTGTGTGCACACAATCCCACGTCATTTTCTAGTAAGAAAGCAAACCAATATTTGTTGTGATTTTGTCCTTAAAAGGGTCTGGGGTAACTGCCCCATGCATTATTGTAACAGCAAATCCAATGAGCAGTCCCGCCAAAGCCTTAATCCTAACACACCTCATTTGGGTGTTTGCCTTTTATTCTAGTCCTTCCAAATTCCTCATGAGAACTCTTGAAATCTGCACAAATTATTATAATGCTATCAAGCAAATCTATTATATGTAAACATTTTCCCTCTAAAAAATGGAGGCATAGAAGTCAAGGGTGGATTTCTTTGCTCAAGGTCACCACTTCAATTGTTAGATTGGAAACGAATTCCGCCCCCCCCTCCCATGGTAGGTATTGACTTCTAACTAAAAGTACTTTCTCCTCTCCTTGCAAGATATTTGCCAGAAAAAGATGTATGAATTCTTGACTTTTGCTCTCAGAGAGTGAAAATTTAAGGGCATTACACTGAGAGAATAAAATAAATAGATGGATCTTCTCATTTGAGATGTAAGTTTATGGAGGCAAAAGTGCCCACAAATCACAGCCTCTGTAATGACGATTTCCAGCAACAGCACTGATTTTCTTATTCTCTTGAGCTTTCTACAGTGTTATAAAAAGGAATTCCTAAAATAATGTGTAAGGAGGAAAGTCAACTCTATTTAGTATACACACACACATATAATCTAATGCGCACACATATACCTCGAACCACAGGGTTTTTTAGTAAGAAAACAGAGGGGTATTTGTTTGCTTTTGTGCTCTTGGAAGAATCCATGCCGACTGCTGGTTGAAAGTGAATGCACCATTTGGAAGCCCCTGAGATGTTTGGCTCCATGGCTCCCCCTTTGGAGCCAGCAATGGTGCCAGTCACCCAGTGGGGAAAGGAAGCTGCATCAATCCCAGGTTTTGCCCCTGAGAAGCTTGCAGGCTTGGGAGACCCCCATGCAAACAAGTGGCACAGTAAAGGGTTATAGGAGTGGCAGCGCGGAGAGACCACTGCAGCTCCTCGGAGGAAACCTGCTGAAATGCAAGCCGTCACTGCATAGAATAGTGGCATTGCGGGTGATTTTCTACTTAAAAATATTTTTGTTACAATATTGCTTCACATTTTTTCAAAACATTTCTATTGTATTTTGTTGCACTTTTATGACTAGTAATAGTAGTGGAAAGAAATCAGAAGAAATGTAAAAATTTCTAAATCATCAGCCTCCCCTCAGAGTGGCTGGTGTAAACTGGGTGTGTCTTGTAGCCATGTTGGCTACCAAATCCTTTCACCATCTGTGAACCAGCTTCAAATACATGCCCTGGGTGTTTATTTGGGACAGCGACTTTAGCTAAAGCAGGGCTGTGGATTGCAAAGGCTTTCTGGTGTTGGAAGATCGTCGTGTCTGTCCCGAGCATTTAAAGATGATTTGCAGAGGGTCAGATGGTGAGTGTGTGAGAAACTGCCCTGGAGGCTGAGTCCTTCCACCAGATCACCGTGTGGCTTGCACACTTCTCCGAATCCCACCGAAGGTGATTTTAACTCCTTCACGTTCAAAGGCCTGTACCAGCATGATAATGCACTGCAGCCAAAGGAATTGATTATAAGGGAAGTAAGTGATTATAAAAGAATGAGGAACATATGCAGGCTACACGCAAGTGTATAGGCCGTAACATGCAGTTGCTACAGCGGCTGGCAGTGTGATGGAAAATACCATCATGTCTCAGGCATATGATGAACGGCAAAATTGGAGTCGATGATTCGTGTTCTGTGTTTATGAAGCGTTTGTCTACAAATACTTCATGGTCATATTTAGTCCCAAATATCCAAACATTAATGCCATGAAAAAAAGTACTGTAATTTTAGCATGTGCGGGTATGTATGAGTTCACAGTTGTTGTGGATATCATTTCTAAACGAGAAAGGAAGCCACCATTTATTAGAGGCTCTTTCTTCTGTGACCATGCAGTTTTATTAGCTATATTGAGGTAGGATTGATGTATAATGAATTGCACATGCTTAAAGTAAACAATTTGATAAGTTTTAATATATGTGTACACCCTTGGTGCAATCAACACAGTCATGATAATGAACATGACCATCACCCCAAGTTTCCCGGTTCTCTTTTGTAATGCCTCCCTCAACCCCTACCCCATGGTCTCTAGTCCCAGATACCCACTGATCAGTTTCTGTCTCTGCACATTAGTGTGAATATTCCCTAATTTTATACGGGTGCAATTGTACAATGCCACCTCTCTTGCTGCTAGCTGCTTTCACTCAGCATAATTATTTTCAGATTCTTCTATGTTTTTCTGAATATCAACAGTTCATTTCTTTTTATTGTAGAGTAATATTCAATTATATGACTATAAGAAGATTTATTTAGATCTGTTTAGCTGTTCATTTGCTTATGGATACAGAGTTGTTTCCAATTTTTTAGCTTGCAAATACAGTGTTTGTGAACATTCATGTACCATTGCTTGTATGCATGGACACGTACTTTCTTCTCTTTCAGGTAAATATCTAGGAGTGAAATGACTAGGTCATGTGACAATGTATGTTTGACTTTTCAGGAAAGTGTCAAACGGTTATCACAGGGACTGTGCCATCTTACGTTCCTGCCAGTGTGTGGAGGTTCCTGTCATTCTGCTCCTCATCAGCATTTGGTACTGTCATGTGTTTTTGGTTTTGGGGGGCTTTTTGTTTTTAGTTTTTTGGATTTTAGCAATTCTAATAGGTAAGTCGTGGTTCACTTGTGGTTTTAATTTACTTTTTTCTAACAACATATGACACTGTGCAACTTCACATATGCGTTTCTGCCATCCATATATGTTCTTTGTTGGAATGCCTGCTCATGTCGCTTGGAAATTTTTATATTAAGTTGCTTCTTATTGTCAAGCTTTAATTTTATAAATACACAATAGATGCCAGGATTTTATCAGATATCTGATTTGCAAATATTTTTTCTCATAGCTCAACATTTATTCTCTTAACAGTGTCCCTCAAAGGGCAGATGTTTCTGATTTTGATTCCTTCACTTGATCTTTTTTTTCCTTTATGGATAATGCCTTTGGTATTTTATTTAGAAAATCTTTGCTTAACCTAAGATCACACAGATATTCTCATACGTTTTCTTCTAGGAGTTGTATGGTTTTAGATATTAGGCTATGATCCATTTAAGTGAATTATCATAGATGGAGCAAGTTATTGATCAAAATTCATGTCTTTGCATGTGGATATCAAATTGCTCCAGCACCCATTTGCAGAAAAGACTATACTTTCTCCACTGAATTGCCTTTGCACCTTGATAAAAAAAACAATAAACCATAAACATGTGGGTCTGTTCCTGGACTTTCCATTCTGTTCTTTTGCTCAGTCTCTCCATCCTGATACTAAGACGACAGCATCTTGATCATTGTAGCTTTATGAGTCTTGAAGTCAGGTAATGTAAGTCCTCCAACTTTGTTCTTCCTTTCCAACGTATTTTGGCTATACTAGATACTTTGTATTCTGTCTGAATTTTAGAATGAGCTTATTAGTTTCTACCAAAATGCCTTCTAAGTTATAGTTAGGATCACATTGACTCAACTTCCTTTCCTTGTAAAAGTCATGCACATATGTTATGAGAATTATTTCTAAGTATTTCATAATTTTGATGCTATTATAAGCAGCCTATATTATTATAATTTCCAATTGCTTGTTGCTAGTACATAGGAATGGAATTATATTTTATATTGATCTTGTGTTATTCAGCTTTGATAAATTAATTCGTTACTTGTAATAACATTTTGGTAGAGTCCATGGTATTTTCTGCATAGACAATCATATTGTTTGTGAATAAAGAATGATTACATTTTCCTTTCTATATGCACCCCTTTTGTTCCTTTTCTTTTTTTCTAATTGCACTGGCTAAAACCTTCAGCATAATCTTATGAATGGAAATGGTAAGGCCAGACATCCTTGCCTTGTTTCTGATCTTAGGAGGAAAGCATATAGGCTTTAACCATTATGTATGATGCTATCTATCTGTATGTCTTTAATAGATATCCATGAGATTCAGGATATTTATTTCTATTGTTTGTCGATTGAGCATTTTTATAAGGAATGAATTTTGAATTTTATCCAATAATTTTTTGCATCTATTGAGATAATCATATGGGTTTACTTTCTAGACAGTTAGTGGTGAACTACATTAATTGAATGTCAGATGTTAACCCAACCTTCCATCCCTGACATAGTCTCCACTTTATCATGGTGTGTTCAACTTTTTATGTATATTTTTGGTTTGATTTATTAAAGTCTTATTAAGTATTTCAGCATCTAAGTTCACTACTCACCTGTAATTTTCCTTCTGTCTAATGCCTTTTCTGGTTTTGATATCAGATTAAAGTTGGCCTCATAGAATGAATTGTGATGTACCGCCTTGTTCACAACAATCTGCAAATGTCATGTAAGTTGCAGCTGGTCTGTTAGAGCTATTTCTTCCTTATCTCTTCCAGGTCTCTACTTAACATGTTCAGCCTTTCTTCTAGCTCTTTGAGCATATGAGACATAGTTATAACAACTGTTACGACGTACTTGACTACAGATGCTGTCATCTGTGTCATTTCTGCTTCAGTTTCAATTGACTGATTCTTCTTTTCATGATAGGTTGCGTTTTTTGACCTCTTTGCATACCTGTTAAATTTAAATTGGATGCAAGACACTGTGAATTTTACCTGGTTGTGTGCTAGATACTTGTCCTAAAAATCTGCTAGAGTTCTCCTTTGGAACATGATTACGTTATGTAAAACCAGTTTGATGATTTTGGTTCTTGTTTTGAGGTTTAGTTAGTTGAGATCAGAGCAGGATTTGCCTCCTCTATGGAGGCAGGGTGCTCCTTGGTATCTAACCAGTGCTCTGGGATTATGGGGTTTTCACTTCTGCTCTTTGGAGCAAGCACTATCCCCAGCCCTGTGAGTGAGGCACACTGTTGCCTCTGATCTTTTAGGTGGGTCTTTCCCCATCCCTCTGCAGTTTCTTCACATACATTTGCTAATTTTTTACTCAAAACACGCATTTGTTGATTTTTGCTCAATTGACTACTTCAGGGGTGATCTCTGCATATCAGTGGAATTTTCTCTCTGTGCACCTCTCTCCTTCCCTAGAATTCCAGCCACTTTGACATCCCCCAGCTCCGAACTCTGTCTCCTCGGTCTCTAGCCCTTGCACTCCCTGTGCCTTGGTTGGGAACCTTCTCACGATTGTGGGCTGTGGCCCCATGGGGCTCCCCTCATTTGTATCCCATCACTCAGCGATCACTGGCCTCATTGCCTGATGTTCGGTGCCTTCAGACCCGTCGTTTCTTTTTTTTAGTTATGTTGGTGAAAGGGTTAATCCAGTTTCTGTTATCCCCTATTGGTGGGAAGCGGAAGTCAC
>CAUYRT010045460.1:0-34702 GCA_963574885.1 Lepilemur ruficaudatus
CATGCCTGTAGTCCCAGCTACTTGGGAGGCTGAGGCAGAAGGATTGCTTGAGCCCAGGAGTTTGAGGTTGCTGTGAGCTAAGCTGACGCCACGGCACTCACTCTAGCCCGGGCAACGGAGTGAGACTCTGTCTCAAAAAAAAAAAAAAAAAAAAAAAATACTAGCATCTTGGGCTTTTCTTCTACTTGGCTATTGGCAAAACTAGGAATGTGGCTTTGCAAAATGGTTAGGATTCAAAACATTGCAAACTTTTCCTAGCCCTCTTAATGTTTATTTCATAGTCCTGGCCTCTCTATGGAAGATACTTTACTGAACAAGTAAAAGTGGATCAAAATTTCCCCTGCTAATCTACCTAGGAAAGGAATCTTCGGGAGGGTACTAGCTGGATGGTCATTGGAATGTGCAGGACCAGCCAAGGCAGCAAACTCTACAAAGGCACGAGCACGCTGATCAATTCTTTGGTGACTCTATGGCCTAAGTCAACCCCAATTTTAAATGTATCCAAATTTTGGCTTGGAAAGTACTGTAGTAAGAAATAAGAGCAAACTAGCAGAGTTTGTTCTCAGAGTAAAGGAAGCATAGGTGAATAAATGGCTAAACACTTTTTTACCCTTTGGGAAGTTTGTTCTGGTTATGGACCCCCCGTGGTTGCTTCCTCTCCCACCCATTCCTTTCCTGCCTTCTCACTACCAGAACCCAGGGTACTTTTGGGTCTTGTGCCGAGGACTTGCAAATACCTCGCGTGAATAAGAATGCTTTTCCTGTGTAAGAGCACAAGACATTTTAGGAACAGGAAAAGCCCATCCGGTCCAACATACCTGCCCTTTTTAGGTTTATCTTAATCTCACCTTCCTGCATCGCTACCTTCCTTCATCTTCCTACAGAGAGATGACATTTCGTTTACATTTCTCATGATCTCTACTGTCACTAGACCAGATAAAATTAGACATACATTTTAGTACCATTATCTTTAAAATGAATGATTTCAGAAAACAGTTCACAAGGCTAGTGAACAATAATTTTTCTTTTCTTAAAGTCATAAACCATGGGTTTCAAAGAGGAGGCTCCAAAAAAGCTTGGCTTTGAGGGATGAGGAGGTCATCTGGCTTGATTTTGCACTTAGCTTTTATGTATGAGTTATCTTATTTGTCGTGCTCTGGGTACCAACATTTTCTCTCCGAGTGTTCAGAGATAAGGGATGTGTTTATGTGAACTAGGACTCATTATGAAGAAAATATGCAGGTGGCTAAAGATTAATCACAAACAGCAGAGACCTGTTAAAAAGCTTAACATTCTCTGAGCCCTTCCTTGCCCCTTGTTTCACAGTTCAGATCTGGAATTTACAATGGGGTGAGGTAAGCCAGTCACCATCATAAAGAAGGTGAAATATTTATTCAACAGATGGTTCATTACTCAAGAAAATTCACATTTTCAATAAAAGCCAAAAGACGAGCCTTCCATGCAAATCCTTAGAAGGGATTCTTGGCAGCATTTATATTTAGTGTCTGCAAGTTTTATGCACTGAAGTTTTACTCTGTAACTGTGCAGGTCAACAAATCACTGAGAAGACACCAAAACTGTCTGCCAGATGTCGACCACTGATTAATTTGTCTCAAGTTCAGCCAAAAGGGAAGAAAATATGATGGGTGGAGCATGAACAGTAAGCACAATCAACATCTAACCAACCAGGGTTTCCTGTCACCTTGGGAACAAAATTGATTGGCACTGGTTTCCTGTGTACAAGTTAAAAACCAGTAGCAACTGCAGTAACAAGAATAAACTACAGATAAGAGACTTGGAAATTAAATCAAGTCATGTCACCAAAACTTCAGCTTGAAACCCTAAGCAGAGAAGTCATAAGATAACTTTTGAAGATATTTTTTTCTTTTAAGTTATTTTGCATTTAAAGTAGAAATAGACTTATTTTTTCTAATTTTGTCATTTCTGGTGGTCTGAAAGCAGGAGGCAAGAATTCAAATTTATGTTGGAGGGTCATACATTTTGCCCCAAATGAAATATTTTCTCATCTTTCAAAAGATAAAATTTTATTTATGCATTGGAGTGATTTTTTGGTCTTGGTTTTTCCTCTCTCTTGAATTACATATAGGTGTATAGAGGCAGAAGGGATCTTTTTAATAAGGACAGTCTCAAGTATACACACAGATCAAATATTACAATTATTTGTTGTAAACTAAACTTTCAAACTATGGGATTATAGGAGGCAAAAGAAAACGAAATAGAATCAAAGCACCAACACTTAGCTGTTTGTTTGTTTGTTTTTAAGACTTTTCTTATCTCCTTGGCTGCTATTGCCATTAGCATTAAATAGCATTCTCATTGAAGTGGCATGTGTTTGACCCAACACAATTCTATTTACTTTGAGTGTGGAATCTGAAATTTTATTTCTTATTGCTTTATTCATCATTTGCAAATACTTACTGAGCACTTAAATATGTAGAGGCATGTCGGCCGGGCGCAGTGGCTCATGCCTGTAATCCTAGCACTCTGGGAGGCTGAGGCGGGCGGATCTCTCAAGGTCAGGAGTTCGAAACCAGCCTGAGCAAGAGTGAGACCCCGTCTCTACTAAAAAAATAGAAAGAAATTAATTGGCCAACTAGAAATATATAGAAAAAAAAAATTAGCCGGGCATGGTGGCTCATGCCTGTAGTCCCAGCCACTTGGGAGGCTGAGGCAGAAGGATTGCTTGAGCCCAGGAGTTTGAGGTTGCTGTGAGCTAGGCTGATGCCACGGCACTCACTCTAGCCAGAGTGAGACTCTGTCTCAAAAAAAAAAAAAAAAGTAATGTAGAGGCATGTCTATCAACAGACATATGACAAATTAAGTAATATGGTTAATTCGTCCTTTATTTTCAAGAATTCACGGTGGGAGACTTCAAATGTTAGACAAACATACAAAGAGATAGCTATAAATTGTTGAGGAATAATGAAACAGGAGAGCTAAAATGTTTGCAAGATACATTTTCTTCTTTCAGCTGGGAGTTGTAAAAAAATGACCATTTTAGTTGTGAGAGATTTGTTTTTGAAAGTTACTTCATACCTTCTTCTTCTATTTTTCCAATTTCAGAATCACCCCCAAAGTGTATTCAATTCCTAACACAAGTAATTTCAAAGTACTCCTCATACTGTATTTTAGAATTCATTCTACTTTTTCTATTACCACCAGTGTGGTGGTTAAGAGTGGATTATGGAGCCAGACTGCCCTCGGTCCAAATTCAGGTTCTACCCCTAAAGACTGTGTGACCTTAGGCAACTTACCCTGTATGTATCAGTTTTCTCAACTGTAAAATGGGGATACAACTTGAACACTTTATTAGACTCCTGTGAGGGTTAATTGAGGTAATATGTATAAAACACTTAGAACAGTGCTTGCTATTAAATATATAATAAATGTAATTATGTACCTTTAACTGGTATTGTTACTATTATTATTGCTACATTGCTATTGCTGCTATTTCTGCTGCTGAGACACCTTCAGTGCTACTGCCACCCTTGCTGCAGCTTTCTCTGCAATTCTGCTAATGTCCTTATGCATCCTCCTGTTGCTGCTGTCGCTGACCTCCTGCTGGTAGTTAACAACGTGGCTCTTGCTACTATTAGAAGTACTGCTGGTGCTTGTTTCTGTTCCTGTCACTACCACGGCTGCTGCTGTTCTCAGCAATTTCTAGAGGTGTGGTGTGTGTATGTGCATGTGTGTGTATCTAAGTCTGGAGGAATATATACAAAGTGTTAATGGTGGTTCTCTCGGTGGTGGGACTGGTTACGAAATAACCTCTTTAGTTTTGTTTTCCCTTAAGTATGCTTTCAAAACTTCTGTAATAAAAATACATTATTTGTACAGTTCATTAAAATTTTAAATAAATAGTAAGGGTGGAGAAACACTGACATCTCATATTTACCAATATTTTGTACTGCTTCACGGCCAATACTATACTACTTTCCTGAGAAAGGGAAACTGTGGAGTGCACCCCTCCCCGCTATGTGGAGGGCATCTTACATTATGTATCATCCTATTATAAAATAAGCATGAAGAGACACAGCTGGGAGACATGATTTATTTGTCATCTAACCGTGCACTAAGAGCACATGAGACATTTAGTCACTGATTGACTTTGTTATTTTTATTTAATGTCAAACTTTCTCTCATTTATGTTTACATTTAAGAAGGAACATTTTTGATAAGACAAGAAATCTTTTGTATGTTCTAGCCAAATCTGTGCCAGGAAAATGCCCTTGGGTTGGCCCATAGCTCAATTTTGAACAATGATCCTGACATTATCCTGAGAACAATCCCTGTGAGTTCTACTAAGAATAAATAAAACACAATGGAGTAAAATTATCCACCAAATCTAGGAAAAGCAGCTAAATTTTAGTCGGGAAATCTAAGTTTTGTTTTTGGTTTTTCAATGTATTAAGTTCTTATGCTTCCGTCACCAAAGAATTTAGAACATGGGAAAAATTCAGATTTGCCAGCTATCAATTTGGGGGCTGGATACTGGGGGGAAAAGCATCAAGAGCCAATTAGGTGAGTTTATATACATTGATAATCGTTCTTGTGGTGCTAATGGTTTTAATGGAACAGCGAAAACGGGGCAAAAACATTTACAATTAGGTGATTTTTTTTAAAAGAATAATGTTTAAAAAAAAACCCTTAATGTATTCATTTTTCCCTTTACCAACTGTTTCAGAATCTTAAATGTCGAAGAGTTAAATATCTGATGCTATGGGACAGATGAGTCAAATGGTGACTTTATTTCTAGACTATTTGTCACATTCTAGGATGGATGGGTTCACCCTTCAAGGCTCTAGTATAACCCTGGTTGAAGGCAAACTTCATGAGTTTGTCTCTCTTTGCTAAGGGAAGACCTTTCCAGTGGCTGAGAAACCCTAAATAGGAACATCACAGTCAAACAGTATTGCTTATTTTGTAGACTCACATTATAGGTGGATCATGAAGACAGGTGATGTTTTTCAACGTAACTTTGCAGGAGGTTGTCTAGGAGACCCAAGCTAAAACCTAGTAAAGAATGATGCTTTTGTAAAATAGTCCGCTTAATGTTTTTGTGTTTAGTCAATTAAGGAAAATATTATCAAAAAATCTAATGCAACAAATTTCTATTGTATGCCTCTCGTAAGCAAGTTGTTTTAGGCCAAAAATCAGGTAAAATTTGGGTAGAAATTTAAGGCTAATTTCCAGGAAAATGTATGTACAGTGGTTGCCAACTTGGGATTTGGAGCTCAGCCACCTGTAATCTATATTTTTTCCATGGCTCCCATGGCCAATTGGGTGACTTTGAGCCAGTGATATAACCTTTTGGAGCCATGGTTTTCTCTTATGTAAAACAATGACAATAATGGTAGGGTTATTTTGAGTATTATGAGTTATACATGTAAAGCATTTAGATTTTTATATACTGGGGGGGGAAGTGGAATAAGCTTTTGGTTATTTGGAGGAAAGAATATATATGTTCAAATTCCAACTTAGTATTAAAGATAAATCACATATTAATTGTTTTATATTTAATCACTTATAACAAATATTGTTAGACTGCAGTGTAGTGGAAGAAGCCTTGAAATCATCTCACAAACTTTAAAGGGCTCCATGCTGCCATGGAAAGAGTCTAACTGGATGGAATTGAGTTTTGGTTCCTAGTCCTGATTTTCCCTCTCTCAGATGATTAAAACACTCAGACTCTTATTGATTCAGAAGTCCTCTTGGACAAAGGTTTTAGCTGAACAACTATTATTAATACTTTCTCTGGGAACATCAAAAAACTTTAGTACTTTCCAGAAAATGTGATTAAAATCTTTAATTGTAAAGATAAGATAAAATGCAACCTTTAGAATGGTTTATAAGGATGAATAAAATCAGAATTAATTTCTGAGCACAAATGTACACAACATAGGACAGTTAATTTAGAAAGAATTATCAAAGAATAATTTATTAATATAAAAGAGTTTATGAAAGAAGCTATCAGACACTTTTGTATTGTGATCAGGTTTTCAAAGTGGCCAGTGAAAAATGCGTCTGATAGTGTGTAACAACTTTTCTGGAAATTATTTTAAAATTTATATTAGTTATCAACAACCCTAGGAAACTCTAAAAATGTCTCAGGTATACTGAGGGGAATGATAGGTGGAAAGGGTACTGTCTAGCTACATCGTTGCACCAATACAGAGGAATTGACTAAAAGAGTCTCATAGAAAATGCTTCCAAATCGGGCACAAAAGAGTCAAGGCGTGAGAAAGACACGTGGACCAGAATATCACGTGACCTGTCTTCCACCTCCGGTCTGATTCCACCCGAACACCTTCAGCCTGAGGAGACTGGCTGAGGAAATAATTACATCGGTGGTCTTCAAACTTTTTTCAAAGCTGGGGGCTCTTGGTTAAGAAAGAAAAGAACATCTTATACGTAAGGCTAATAAACAGAACACATATGTGCAGAGCTGGCTTGTTGAGGCCTTGGAAAAGGGCCCAGGCTCTGCCAGCCCACCTCCCCCTGAAAGCCCCATGGAGCATAGTTGAAAAGCACTGATTTAGATCAAATGTGGAATAATCCACAGTTAGCCACGAATCCAGCTAAACCCAGTACAGGTTGAGTATCCCTTATCCAAAATACTTGGGAGCAGAAGTGTTTAAAATTTTGAATTTTGGAAAATTTGCATTATATATATATACTTATCAGTTGAGCATCCCTAATTCAAGAACCCAAAATCTGAACTGCTCCAATGAACATTTTCTTTGAGTGTCATGTCAGTGCTCAAAATGTTATAGATTTTGGAGCATTTTGGATTTCAGATTTTGGATTAGGAATGACAGATGGTTCTCATAGGATTCTTTCAGTTCTTTGTAAACAAGTTATTATAGTTAACTTTTTTATCTCTGTTCCTTGCCTGAAAAGCACCAAGGGTGCCTTCTAGCAGTAACATCTTGTGATCCTAATAATTTTAGCAATAAATCCAGATATAGGAACCCAGTGGAACTGAGTAGGTAAGAGCTATTGGAGTACTGTGGAACCAAAAATGAAACTGGTTTTAGACAATCATTTGAAAAGTTTCCAGTTTTGCAATCCATGAGTCATTCAGTTCCAGAATTCTGCTTCCAGTAAAGGGTATGACAACTGCTTTCACATCAAGAGCTCTGCCATTAGCTGTAAAGTTACGGAAACATCCCTGAGACTTGGATCAAAACCACTAAGATCATAGTTCCCAAATAGGAATAATTCAAATATAGTTATAGAAATATTTAGTAATTTAAATATGTAAGAAATTTAAATATATGAATTTAAACATGCATAGTTTAAAAGGGAATTTAAATACATGCATTTAATGTATATATTTATATTAAATATATGTGTATCTACATACGTATAAAGAGATATTTATATAGATTATTCATAGAGACAATCTGTATGTATCTATATCTATATCTTTATCTATGTGTCTGTCTATTTGTGTCTCCCCAGCTCTGGCCCAGAGCTCTTGAGGCTGGATTTCTTCAGTTATACTCTAGAATATTTTCTATTTGGAAATTCTATTTAGAGAAAAAAAAATTCTATCTAGAAATTTTCTATCTAGACTATCTAGAAATTTCACAAAGTTTCCCTAGGGCACTGAACTAGGTTTGGGAACCACTACTTTAAGGTTTCCTCAATTCTAAAATGCTGTGTTTTGGCTTGTCAAGAAGCCCCTAGTTCTAAAATATTACCACCTACTTCCAGACCATCACTATGCCCACTGTTACTAACAGCAAGTGGGAATGAGGAAAGGAACTAAGCATTTATTAAAGTCTAACACGCACCAGGTACCCTGATAGACAATAAAAATGCATAGACGTGGCAATTAAAAAAAGACATGACCTTTACTCCCAAAGGGCTTACGATTTAGTTTACTTAATTGCACAGTTTAGTTTTCTATCAGAAATAACAATGATTTAGAAGAAAAGCCTGTGGGGTCAAATAATCACGTTTAAACCATGTTTTAATTATTTTACTTATTATTAATATTTTGAGAATCTTGACATTCTAATGTCATTTGATTTTTTTCTCACCTCCCACCTTGGAAGAATAAAACTAGTGGTGACATAAAATAATTGAAAAATAATTTCAGGGAGACTATTATTGACACTGTGTTAAAGGTTTCCTGAGACACCCTCCCCACACTAGACTTTGCTGGTATCACTCTAGATGATGTAAGGCCAAGCTTAGGGATTTCTGTCACGCACAGAGGCCTAGGTTTTTACTTTTATGTCATATTGTTGTTTCAGTCCGCCACCTACAGGTCAGATATGGAAGAACACATTTAAATTAGAAACTTCTTTGGGTCATCCCTTCTTAAATAGTGTTTATGGAGTATATTGCACGTATGCTCTCGGGGATTTTACATTTAACAAGGGAAGTAATTACTTCAATAATATCTCTGTGCACATGTTTCCAAAATATCTATCTACAAAGATAGCTCTTGGATCTAATCTGCCCAAATAAAATACATAAGATCTTCCCCCCATGCCTAGAATATACATAGTACTTCATTGCTTACGTTCTTTGTTTTTAACTCAACCAGCTGAAAGTAAATTCACTCTACTCTGAATCGCCCCAGCATCGAAGCATTGCCTTCCTTCTCTTTTCTTATACGGTTTTTGGCTAAAATAGGAGCTATTGTTAATTTGTTTTTTCTGTTAATTTCTGATCCCCAAACCATTTAACATTCCATGGATTATGAGGCTGGGATGGGCAATGATACACTTTCAAAGTTGAAATAATACACTTTCAATGCTGATGGAAAGTGAAACTCTCTTCTACAAAACAGCGATGGCAAATCAAGCCGTTATTACCATGGTCAGGATTATAAAGATCACTTGGATCAAGAAGTTGGATGGAAGAAAGTTTCCTCCACAGACATTTTATGATTACTTGAAGAAAAACAAAAGCATGTTGGAGTTTAAAAGCACAGAGATGAGGAAGTAAAGACAAGGAGAGTCACCCCATACAAAGCTCTACAGAATGTTCAAAGATGAGGGAGCACTGTCTTGCCTAGAGAAATTTGCAATCTCCTCATCTGAGACCTCTGTCTAGATCTCTAGATCATCCTTTTACAAATATGGACTCATTCAACTGTATGATTTTTCTTGCCTAAATGTCTTGATGTACATTTGTGCTGCAATAACAGGTTCAGGAGAGAGTCCCTTCAGTTCTTCAAGGCTGAAACATTAAACAGGAGCAGAGAGGCTGTAGACCTTAAATACTCATTGGTCACATAAAGTGGTCGAAGAGTTTAAGCACCCATGAATGAGACAGCAAGAATTTTTCTCTGCCCCTGGGTTTTCTAGAAATAACTGGACATTTCAGAGCTGAAATATATAAGGCTAACTCTGACGAGTAAAGCTAACTCTTATCATCCAGTCAATATTTAAAGAGCTCCTACTGTCTGTGCAGGACTAGGGCAACAAAAATAACTGAGCTCTCAGGAGTTCTACTTGAGCATGTGTGTGTGCAGGCTCATGCACGTGCACACATGTGAAAGTTATTCGTGGGGTCAGGGAAGAGGAGAAGAGGTCGTTTAGAGATAGTTTATTCCTAGAGGTCTGCATGTTTTCTATGTATGGGATGGGAGGAGGGAATTTAAGAAGAGCAGTACTGATTTGGAAAAGCTGCCTTGGACAATGAGAAAAAGAGTTGACTGGAAAAACTGACAGGTATTTGGGTAGTGTGTCCATTGGAGACAGAAATGCTGCAGGATCCACGTTTGAGGTATATTCCTTCAGGCAAACTAGGTCTTTGCTGTACTTTTAATGTATTCACCCTCATAGCACTTGATCATTTCTACTCTCATTGTTGATCAAAGTGAGTTTAAAACTCCAACTTGTTTCTTAGAATCCTTAGGTAGACTGCAGATTCTACCAGGAAAATGAATATTCCTCTGAATAGGGATTTAGTAACAATATACTACCTTAGGAGCCAAAATTAAACAGCAAATAAAACATAACGAGAGTAAAACCAATTTTTTTCAGGAGATCATATTCAGAGCAGGGGAAAAGAAGGTTTCATAAACTCCCCTTAGAGTCATGGGATACAGCGTGGCATCGTCCAGGACGCGTGGGGACCGTGGCTCTGTGATGCTCCACTCTCAGTGGCCAATGAGGCCAAGCCACCTGCAACAGCAGAGACTTCTGTCTGTGGGGCAGGAGGGAGATGACGGAAGAATCATCTATTTTTATTTTGTGAGCAAGTATTTCTTTCTATAAAGTTAACCTAATGGCTGAGAACTTGTTCTTTTCTTCATACTGAGGTTTAAAAAGTATTTACGGAACATACAGCATGTGTCAGGCATCTGTGCTCTAGACAGCACCCTGTGGGGAAATCAGAACCAAGAAGGGAAAGGAGGGAAATGAGAAGGCAGGTGGGAGGGGGAGGGCTTGGAAAAGGGAAGAATTGTTGAGGCGCGTATTTCAATCCCTGATTTAGAAAACACTGGCTTCCAAATAAATGCATCTATACATCTTAAGACATTATTAGGCAATAATAATTTCACTGGACACATTCTCCTTAAAATTATTTGTGGATTAAATGAGAAACGAAAATGACTGGATGCCAAACATTGTTATTCGAAAGTGTACGAGCCAATTTGTCGTTTCTCAAGTTACAGCTCTTTCATCACTACACTGAGACCTTTTTGCTAAGGTATCTGCCAAAAGAGATTATGCCTCACCTTCCAGAGAGAACATTAAAGTCATCATCATCATATTATTATTATTTAATATAAAAACAAGGTTTGTCTTTTCCCGAGCTACTAGCTACTGATAACAACTGCAACAACGAGCAGCTCTCCACTAGAGGGCACTATTTCCACATACTACAATCAGATGCGCGCCATCCGGGCCTGCTTTGGAACGTATCTGAGAACACAGCCTCTCTGCAGTTAAATTACACCCAGGTTAATCATGCTGCGTAGCTAAATGCGAGTGACGCTTAAAAGTCATTTTTATAATATTTACAGAAAAATATAATTTTATGGTTATGTAGTTAAATACAAATATATATTTTTTATATTACAAAAAAAATTCCCTGTCAGTTGAAAAATAACTTAATTTTGCTCAAGTCACCCGTCAAGAGTGATGCGTGATTTTTCACTGTTCTGCTATAGAGGTCATGTACTAATATCTGGGCAAATCTGATGAGAGCAGAGTGGCACCTCACTTCACAGGAAAACAATGTCCGGGCTGTCCATAAAATGCAAACATTTTTATAGGACCCTGAACTGTACCTTTATGACACATTTCAAATAACTCCTAAGGCACAGCCTCTGCCTGCTAGAGAAAACCTCCTGACACAGTATCTAGGATTCAGAGCTAGTCTCTCTCTAAATAGGAAGCAAAGCTTACGCTGGGAATTTTCTGTGCCTGCCCTGATTAAAATGCTTCTACAAAACAGGCCATTTCACCTAATTCTGTCAACTTGTACATCAAGATCTGGAACGTGGTCCCCGAGCAAAGACCGGAACTCTCATTTTAAAAAGCACCACATTTAGTACTCTCCAAAGTGAAACTCTAATTTGATCACATGTACAGGAATCAGGGAACATGAATCTCAAAAAAGTATACCACAACCACCTCTTTAGGGCCAGGACAACAAGAACTTTATAAAAATGCTAACATTACGCAGCTAGGGAAAATAAGCAAAATTCTCTCTAAAAATAGGTCACACTCTACAGAAGGGCCATAAGCATTTCCAAGGTAATTGGTTTTGTCCCCCATGCAGTGGGCACGAATGGCAACTACTCCTAAAGCTGGAATCAGCACCCCCGATCAGATTGCAGGTTAATGGGTGTTGAAGGAGGGGGGATGGAAGTGCTGAGAAGCCCTTTCTGCTTGAACCTCAGGGTGAGGCTGCCTGTGGAGGGGTGGTCAGGAGGCAGCTACAGCAATCAGATGACTCAATGGCACTTACTCCTGTTGCTCTGCCAGGGGTCACAAGTGGGCAAAGGGAAGGTGGGGAGAGGAAAGGACCGATGGCAGTGATTGCTGGAGGGCCACTTCCAGGTCTACACTCTTGGGCCTTATTCAGCCACAAGGGCTCAAACACTTCAGGGTCTGCTTGGACAGCACTTGCCAATAAGTAATGGCCAATTTTTATCTTTTTAGGCAAAACTCCTTTATTTTTAATTCGTTAAAAATATGTGTTGGCTTCTGCTCCCTCGGTTGTATCTGCTGTCACTTCTTTCATTTAATACGATTACATTTTCGTCTCCTAACTCGCCATTCATTTTTAGGCAGATTTAAAAGTTTGCTTCCATTTTCTTCATTCCTGTGGAGTTTTATTTATATTTTTTAAGAATAAAAAACCCTTTCAAGATTTTTTTCCTAACCCCTCAGAACTTCAACCCACCTACGTAAAAATGCAATTGTGTCTGTCCTACAAATGAAGGGAAAAACAGTCTGATGGCCCCTGTTAGTGAAGAGCTTGTGCGTGTTTCCAATGCCTCCCCCATCAGCGGATAGCCTCATAAAAGAGTTTACAAGAATATGATAATAAAAAATAATATTAATAGAAGGTTAAAGTTTTATCATTTATATCACCTAGAAGGAGGTAGAACATAGTGGTTATGTGTGGATTTTGTAACCAGACTGTCTAGATTTGAATCTCCAACTGAATTTTTATTTCTTCGTGACATTGAGGGTGTTATTCATTTCCTATAGGTTTCCGTCAGCTTAAATGCAAGGAAGGCACAGAAGTAGCGCCTGCCTCAAGGGATGTTGTGAAGACTGTATGAGACAACACATCCATGCGGCGGTTGGCACATGGACTCAAGGGAGTGCCCGCCACTGACGGTTAGACTGGCCGTTGCTCTTTGTCCTGTTCTGACAGCATGGGAAGCAGCTTGGTGGAGGGGCAGGGACATGTGCCTCTCTGCTTTCCTGCCACCTCCACTGTCTGCCACACACATCTTGAAATGGGTGAGTTATTACCCAGACAGCTTGAGCAATCTAGAGACCCCCTCCACCACATCCTTTGAGGATAGTTTCTAACTTGGGTTTTCTAGTTTTTTGCCTCCTGCCTCTATGACCTCAGCTTCTCTACTGCATTTGTGTTCACCATCTCTTTGGTCCTTTAGCCAATTACCACCGGGCCTCTAGAACGGGAGCAACTGGATAAAAGGAAAAACTGAGACAGACAGTGTGCTTCTACAGTGGTGACGAAATGGTTGTCTACCTTGAGTGTTCTAAATCTACTTCATAAAATTACACTTTGAGTGATGTAAAATCTGAAAAATATCCTGGAAACCAAGCATGAAATTTGCTAAGAGGAGTAACAGTGTGACA
This sequence comes from Lepilemur ruficaudatus, assembly GCA_963574885.1. NCBI lineage: Eukaryota > Metazoa > Chordata > Mammalia > Primates > Lepilemuridae > Lepilemur > Lepilemur ruficaudatus. The sequence continues at coordinate 13,338 of CAUYRT010045460.1, forward strand.
CTCAGTAATATACCTACTTGCTACATATATCAATTTGCAATTTATTTTAAAGGGTATTTTCCATGGGCTATAGGAATGTCCTCCTCTCTGCCCCGAAACGGTGGCAATTTAGCATTTGTTACAAGTACAGTCTTTGGAGCCACGATGCTTAGGTTCAAATTCTGTTTGTCAACCTCAAATTCCCAGTAACTCATTATTAAGTTATTTGGGCAGTAACTTAAACCCTCTGAGCATTAGTTTTCTCACTATAAGGAAAGGGTAATAGATTCTCTGTGAGGATGAAATGAAATAGTGCATGTGAAGGGTCAGTGAGTTTTATCCAGTTGTTATTTTTATTGATGTTATTTGGAGTTAAATTAGGATTGACATCTGCATGTTCGTTTGTTATACATTATGTTTGTGATTCCACATAGTGTCAGGCTGAGCAGCTGAGTCACGGTTGCTAGACTGTGTTCAATGGTGCTGGGTCACAAGTGCCAACAGAACGGACGGTGTTTATTTGAAGGAGGCCGTGTGGTATGTGTATAGTGGCCTGGAAAGATCAAGGACACCTGGAGTGTAAACTGAGCCCTGCTGCAACTGGCGTTGTAACCTTTAGCAAGCGTAGTAATGCCGTTGGTACTGCACCCAGCTCACCTTTCCCAGGCTGGCACCCCATCCTCTCCTCCTCCACCGCTGCTAGTGTTGCCTGTTAATGGTGCCCACCTGCCACTTCTCTGGAGCATCACCCTCAGCTGATGGGTGTTGCCACGTCCTGCTGCCTCCAGGTACCTGGGTGGCCTGAAGTCCATGGTGGACTAGCATGAGAGAACAGAGGCCCAGCCCTTCGCCTCAGGTGAGAAAACTGTCCACCAGGAGCCTCTCATGCTCAGAGCTCCCTCCCTGTGTGTCAGGCTGAGCGTAGGTGGCAGCTGAAACCACCTCTTTGCCGGCCCTCTTCTCTGTTCTGCCTCCCCTGCTTTTCTAACAGGCTTCTCCTGGGAGCAACTTCTCTGTAAATCATGTGGACAAGAAGTGTGACACAAGAAGCCTTGTGTCAGGCTATGCTTTTATAGAACCTCACCTGAGACCTAAAAGAGAAGATTCTGGGCCTCAGTTTCATTTGACAGAAAATGAGGGAGTTGGGTCCATTTTTACTGATGGTTCTATTTAACGATAGGGATTTTAATTTCCAGAGTATTTTTGTATACTTTGCACTCTGATATGAAGTTATATCCATTCTCTAGCTTTCCCTTTACTCACAGCTCCCAAAGGGAGACCAGTGGAGGAACGATTAAGGATTTTCCAAGTTAAAATTTGTGAGCATCCAAATGTACCCTCCACTAGTGGGATCTGGGGACAGAAGTCAGGACATTCTACCTTGCCAGGAGGAAACTGTAGCAAACAAAGGCTTTGAGTTTGGCTGTAGAATGCTCAATGTCTTCTTGACAAGGCCTGTCTCTTCATTTCTTCCACCGTTGCAGACAAATTTCTAGCTCTGTTAGAAACCTCCCAGGCTCAACCAGGTTGCAACCTCTAAGAAAACAGAGTGCTACATTACAATGAGTCCACCCTTCCTTTCTGGACAGTTCTCTAATGTCCTTGCTCAGTTTTACCTCTAATAGAAAACTGAGTGAGAAAAATGAAGAAATAATGTGAATATATCCAATTTGCCTATTGAGTTCCTTTCCATAAAATTGGTCGTTAGTCATACAGTAGCCTCAAGGGGAAATATGCGAAACTTTGAGATTTATAAGTTCTCTGTTTTCCCACTGAAGAAAATGTGCCTTCTAGAGTTTGAATGTGATTCCTCATTTACTGGGCATTTGGAGCTCAGCCTGTATACAGTTTCCCTGAGAGTGACCAGTGGAGGATTTGGGGAGGACTGGGATGGGACAAAAGAGAGGGAACATGAGCTAACTATGGCCTCATGCTGTCCCAGCCATGTGACCTTTGTCATCTAGCTTAACTGTCACAAGAGCTGTGTAAGGCACTTGTTATTTTCCTCATTACAAGTGAACAAACAGGTTTTAAGTTATACACATAGTAGTTATGGAGTAGGCATTTGAATTTATCTCTCTAATCCTTGGACTCACCATGGGAAATGAATTCATTTATTAGACTAGCATAGATGAATTTGATACTGTTATTTGTTAAATAACATTTAATGTTCAATTTGTAAGTATATATTTATAAATTATATATATAATGCATATTTGTGAATAGGATGAGCCAACTATAAGCCAACTGACAGTTTAAAAACATGTTATATGGCAGGTTCAATGGTATCAATTCAGTAGGAAAAAAGTTTCAACTCTCCAGAGTTCAAAAATATAACCAACTTACTACAGACTTGTGAAATGCAATCAGAGAAGAGAAACAAAAAGAATACTAAATTTCCTTTGCCTTCTCAAAGACACCATGCCATTTTGTACTAACTGTTAATTTTGCAGTGTCCTTTGAAGTAAGGTGGAACAGATATTATTTTGTTCAGGTATTATTGGGAAAACTATACCACAGAGGACTTAATTACTCTGCTGAGTGACTTATTGAATAAATGTCAGAAGTAATATTAGCACAGAGACTCAGCCCTACAGTTTATCATTAGGCTATTTGTTCTTATGGAAGGTTCTTTATAAATATATGAGATCTCCAGATGCAAAAGAAAACTAATTAACTCCATAATGCTTTTTGAGTGTTTACTATGTGCCAGGATTACCGGAACCATGGGAGACAAAAAGAGTCATCTTGAGCCATAGTACCTATTCTTAAGATTCTTTCAATCTGGTTAAGGGGTAGGACAAATCACTTAAAAACCAGTTTCAGTCCCTTTCTGGATGACTCTTTAATTAAAATTACGGCTAGAGGAGTAGTGTAGATGAGAATTCATAGGTGTTATAAACCACTGTGGGCGAGAATAAGTTACATGGCCAATGGTATGGTAAGTTTTGTGTTAGACTCTGGAGACTAGAGATAGGTAGAGAGAGGGAAGAGGAGGGACAAGGTAGACAAAGATGCAAATGTGGGCAGGAGGGTGGGGACAAGAACAGACTGGGTGGAACAGAAGGTTTGTTTTGTGCTGAAATGGCAAACAGATTTGGAGCCAATTATCAAAGCCAGACAGTGTAGGACCTTTAAGGCTCAACAAGATGATCTATGTGCTTTATCCTGTAGGGCAAGGGGAGCTAATGAGGAATTTTGCACAGCAAAGTGAGATAATGCAAGTATTGTTATAGCACGATAAACCTGAAGAGTATTGAAGGAGGAAAAAAATTAGATGCAGCCAGATAAGGTGAAATAAAATAATATATATGAAATATATAACATATATTAGTCCTAATACATTTTATAATCCTAAGACACAATGATTTGACCATGTAGTAATGAGAGCTGGCTCCAGGGTGCTGACTACAGAAAAAGAGAATCAATAATGAGAAAAATGGAGGAATAAGAATCAATATGATTTAGTGACTATTTAAAAATAGGAAGAAAAGAAAAGAGAACTGCTGTGTCCCTCTCCATATAAGATTCTTTAATCTTCGTAATTTCCAGAATCTATCCTTTGTACTCAGTTAAGCATATGCTGTTAGTCCCTATATTTTCTTTTATTTATATTTTAATTTTAAATTCTATTTTACTATTAATAATGTCAAAGTAATAGATTCTACCTCCACCAGTGATGAGAGATTTACCATGATTCAAAAGATTTTTGGGACAAGTGACTCATAAATGCAGCCTTTATGGTCTCATGGTGATTTTAATGAAGTCAGACTCTTATGCAATAAACAGAAGATTATTACTTCACTCCAGGATCAAGAGATGAGGGGCTATAAAATGTCAGGCCATTTTAAAGGCACCGTTAGAACACATAAGCATAAATTAAGCTTTGAGGCTTAAAACTTCCAGAGAAGTTTTCTGACTGCATGGAACACTGTACATTCTTCATATTTTATCACTCTTAAAACTTTTCACTATGCCATCTTGACAGGGAATCATGGCATAAAGATGGCAGCCAGAATAAGAGAGGAAGGAAGGGTGAATGAGCAAAGTGTTTCCCTGTAACTACTGGGAGTTGGCCTAAGAATTAGCCATTCATTCATTCAAGCATTTACTTCTAGGAGTTCCTGCTCTCTAGGAATTATGTTCTATATGTAAGAGATACAGGGACAATTAAATCATATATGTGCCCTCAAGAATCTTAGAGTCTATTGGCTAAGACAGATTAGTAAGCCAAAGTTTAAAAGACATGCAAGAGGTGCTATAAATACTGTATGCACACAGCATTGTGGGACCAAAGCCGAGGGGAGCAAGAGAGAAGTAGCTAAATCAGTGTTGGGCTGGAGGAGGAAGGGGAAGGAGGCAGAGGGAGCCTGAAATGGCTTCCAAGAGGAAGTGATGCTTGAACTTCCCTCCTTATATTTGCACTCCCACCCCTCACCTTTGGCCCTTCCCTGCATTCAGGCTGCCAAACTGGTTGGTTTTTTATTGCCTTTGAGAAAAAAATCTGAGAACAGAAAGCAAAGAAATTTGAGTCCTGTTAGGGACTTTGAGTTCTAAAGGCCAGGCCCTTAGTGCCTTAGTGGACGGATCTGTCTTAAGGTGTGGATGTCAGATAAGACAGAATGTGAAATAAATTATGAGCAGAGTCTTCTAGTCTCAAAGCCTAAGAAAAAGGTCATGGTAAGCTTAAGACAAGGGTAAGTGTTAGAGGGGCTGCTTTGTGGGTGCAAGTGTCAATGACACCTGTATCCTTCATGACTAAGCCCCAGGAAATGGAGAACTGTCAGCGGGAGGACCCTAAGCCTTGGGAGAGCCATGAGAAGGAGTGGCCTGGAGGTGTTTCAGGGGGATGGTATCTTAGACATGCCTAGAGTTTCCTGTGCCTCCATTTGGGGTAGAGCAGAGAGTTGATTCTTGGGCATCTCGAAGTGGCTTGGACATAGCCCAAAGAGGGCAGGAAAGAGAGAAAAGGAGGAAGCAATTGCTGGAAAGGAAGCAGTTACATAAATAGCAACAAGGGACAACAGGGAGGTAACTGTCCTCAGTATAATTGTGAGGACTGAGAACATAATGGACATCTTAACAGATGACAGTTTGCAGGGATGACATCAGGGCAGATGGAGCCCCTACTCTTCATGTTGAGAAAATCCCCTTGAAACAGATGCAACCATGGAAACCAGAGGTAGCGGGTGGGTGAATCAGAAAAGGGTTGAAGTTAAGTTTCTACCATTCAGGTGGAATGGCACCTAGAAAAAAAGCTTAGGTTAAGTTTCAGAAAAATGAAATTACATTTCTTATTTCCAGATTTGTAGGCCCGGATTCATGCTTACTATGTTGGTGGTATCTGTTAAGGGCTCATAGGATTAGGAAAAAGGACAGGTTCTAGGCAAGTACTGATTCTTGGCCTTAAAATAGCATGGCATAGAGAAATGTTCAAGTAGCAGGATTGGTATAAGGGGGTGTTTAGTAGTAAACATGCGTGAACAGAGTTTGGCAAAGGCCAGATCAGAAAGGGTCTCCTATTCCATATGTAGGAATCATCAGTGTTTTGCAGAAGGCAGTGTGGAAGCACTGAGGGATTTCATAAAGACAGCAACACTCAAATATCACTTAGAAAACTGATGCTTGAGATGTCTAGAGAGAATTTGAAACAGGGGGACCAGCAGGAGGCTGGTTAGGAGAAATGGGGAGGTCTTGAGTTCTCAATGGTATTGGAGTTGGACAAAAGCAAACACTTGGAGAAACATTTCAGGTCTTCACAATGTCTGGCTATATGAGGAGGGAGAGAGAAGAAAGAGGAGGAGTCAAGGATATGACCACATTTCTGGGATTCAGAATTTAAAAAAAAGAGAAATAATGTAAGGAGGAAAATCTTGAGTTCCATTTCTGAATGTTGTAAATTTGCAGTGTTTAAGTAAGATCAGGGTAGAGATGTCCAGTTCAGTGCTGGAATACAGGTCTGTATCACACAGAAAGGTAGATTTGAGCTGGGGGTAATTTTTTTAGGAATCATAATTACTGAAAGGTAGTAAGAGAAGTGACTGTGGTTAAGGTTACTCAGGAAGGAGAAAAGAGGACACAGGATGAAACTCTGAGGTTAAAAGAAGAAAGGAGTCAGTGTGGAAGACTAAAGGTAACCACTGAAGAGCCCAAAAAATGACGTTCTTGAAGCCAAAGGAGGAGAGAAGTTTAGAAAGGAGATGGTCATCAGTGCTAGATGGGAAAAGAAAGCAAACATGCGCTTTAGATTTGGTAGTTAGACCATCAGTAATCAACCTGAAAATCAAGCATGTGAAAGAAATAGAGAGGATGGAAGACTGAAGAAAATGAAGGAAGCAACAAATATGCTCTGTTCTTTTAAGACACTTATTTGAGAAAGGAAGAAAACACGGGAACCAGAAGAGGAATTGGGTTAAGGGAATTTCTCTGATACAGAAGAGAACCTATTTCTAAGCTGAGAGGATTGCAGTAACAAAGAGGGTACAGTTGAAAATAGAGGAGGAAAATTGATGGAGTCAGTTACTGGGACTTGGGGGAAGGGCCTGGAGCCCGTGTGGAGAGAAGAGCTTCCTCCTGCTCTGAGGGGGCAGGAAGTTGGAGGAGAAGGGCGGTGACGTGGGATGTTTGTAGATCAGGGGACAGGGAATCTATTTAACTGATCTGTGCTTGCTCTGCTAGAATCCCCCATGTGGACCACAGGGATGAGTAGGGCACCATCCCTGTCTTCTCCCTTCTCAAACCTTCACTTCAATTACATGACTCAGCTGAGACCACCCAATCCAGGAGTGGCAGAGTTGGGTCTGGGATCAGTTCTCCTGACTCCCAGTTAGCCTCAGGGAGAAGGTTCCTTCTTGTCTACCTTTCCATGCTGAATCCCAAAGAGCAATTTAGTGGTGTCCAAGTAAGAGAATGTGGGTCCATCAGGAAACCAACAGTGTTCGGGGAGGAGGTAGAAAGAATGACTTGATCATTGTTTTCCTCCTGCTGAGGAGTCAAAGTGTTTAGGGATCAACAAATCCCTTTCTTTTCATGTCATTCGTTGTTCTTTGATGATAATTTCAAAGAATTTTGAATGACCAATTTTGTCTTCTGTAGTTTTTAAAGCCCAAAGTACATCTTCTGAAGGGAGCATGCATGTGTGTATGTGTAAACCATGACTATTTCCATAGGACATTGTGATGCATTATGGAAAATATATTCAAAATTTATATATGTGATCTAAAAGCCTAAGACAACAAAAAGGACAGGGATAGAAAATGGAGACATAAAAAAAACAAGAGGAGAATGAACTTGGGATTGTACCTTGAGAAATTCTTACTTTCCTCACTACCCTGGTGTTCAATGTTGGATACAGTACAAATCGTATTTTAAGTCTAAAAATGAGACTTCTTGTGTTGAGAAGCACCATGGGAAAGCTTTACTTAATATTTTGGGGAAGCAAAGAATTAGCCCCTCACTTACAAATATTTTGCATGTTCTAGTTTCCTTCCATTGTATTTGCTTTAAATTGAAATGTATCAGTCATTACAAAGTACATCACATGCATAATAACATCACAAAGTCAGGTAAGGCAACAAAAATAATGTCAAGGATCTTGATATTGAATGTTCATCGTGGTTAAAGAAAGCAGAGGTAAAACTTTTTAAAAAATTAATTGGTGGCATAGACTCCTTCTACCTGACTCCAAACAATGTGGGCTTTTGCAGCAAACAGTCTGAGTCCAATCCCAGTTCCTCTCCTACCAGAGTTTTATGACAATTAAACAAGATAGCATCGTGTGAGGTTAGTAAACCTCAACAAGCACTCAATAAATGATGATAACAACTGTTTTGTAGTTGAAGATGGACTGTGCTTGGGTCTACACAAGCTGAACAGAATCAGATGTACATAAAGATTCTGTCTAACACAGCTGGGTTCTTTTGGGAGACAACAAAGTATTATTTCATCCTGTTGTCCATCTGGTGGTGAACGATTCTACTAATCACGTCAATCACTTCTACTTCTTTTTTTTTCCAGTTGATGAATACTCTTTTTAAAAAGCCACATGCAGAGGGATATACAATAAGTTCTTACCTCTCCTGAAGTCCTATGGGCTTCATTTTGAAAGGAGAAGGGCAGACCGAGGTGGAGGTGGTAGCTCTGATCTCAGGAGTGCATCGGCCCTGGGGGTCCACAACAACATTCAGCACCCTCGGGGCCTGCTCGGGTTGGACCATGCTGTGGCCCGTCTTCGCCTCGGACTGTGCTGGCTGTAATGTGACCGGTGATAGGTGGATCTCCTGGTTTTTCTCTTTGTCTTGTCTCAAGGAAAGCTGAAGCCTTTCTTTTAATCTATAAAGAATCTATAGAAGGAGATATAAAAGGCTCCTATCACATTTTCTCACACTAAACAACGGAGTATGATCTCCGTCACCCCAATTTAGAAGACAAACCAAAATAAAGTTTTAATAGTAAGGTAAGAAAAACCTTCTTGGATGATTTCTAGGTTTTGTGGTATTGAGATTTTTCTCAAGATGATATACTTGGTATTTCTAGTAATGCTGCACATACATATCATATATTTGTATATATGAATCTGTCCCTCAAAGATATATTCAAAAGCAAATTTAGCTAATCTTATAGAAATTCCAGATGTCAGTTTGATCACATAGGGATTCTTACTTAAAATGACTGGAATAGCTTACAGAAGGAACAGCTATGAAACAGGGCCCGTGACATTTATAGAAATGGAGATCTGCATCCAATATGGCATGAAAGAAAAAGTCTTGCAAGCTATCAATAAAGGAATAGTTATGCCATAAATCATAATTTCTTATGTTGGTAAATATCTGCATTAGTCATATGTCAACTTGAGTATCTGGTAAATACTTGCCAAAATTAACTTTAGGCCATTTATCAAAGAATAATTTGGACAACCAGAATTTTCTTTCTTACCCCTTTCTCCTTTTAATTTTTAATGCATGTAGAAAAAAAAGCAAAACTATCGCTTTCATTCTCAGAGCTTTTGTCTAGAATGCCTAATTTAATTTAGAAATGATAGGATCATCACTTTTAAACTTTTAAAATAACTGGACTGACTTTGCTGGCACACTTCACAGGCCAAATTGTGAGGTGAGCGAAGTTTATCTTTCAGGTCCTCGGGCTTCCCTTTTTATGTCCTTTTTATCCTTCTTTTGATGCTAACCTCTGTACTCCAATTCCTGCAGAAACTAGATGTACTGGTATTTCTTCAAGTCTGCTCTCAGGAAGTGACTTCAAAAGTTAATTCACATGAAGAGGTGACTTAATCCATTACCTGTAATTATCTGAAGGTCTATGGCACTGATGACATCTATATCTTAAAAAGTCTTAAGCCAATTGAACTCCCCTGTTTAATTTTTGGAATCCATGAGCTTAATGAATGCTATTTTAGGAGGACAGGGCACTTTTCAATCACATTCACTCTAGTTATAAGGTGAATTTTGTCTTTCCTTCTCTTTCAAAGTTCCTTTAAATCCTAGTAATCTCTATATTTTAAATCTTCTGTAAAGTACAAAGTCTACATGTATATTTTTTCATATTAAAGAATGATAAACAAAAAAGACAATTAGGGAAGAATTTGTCTGAAATTGTGAAGGAAATAAATACCTTTGAGAATTTGTTTCAGGCCAATTTTAGAAACTATTTATCCAGTATTCTCAAAATAATATTGGGAAAAATCTGTTTGGCAAAATAAAATTATGAAAAAGAATCAGCATAAAATAAAAACACAACAATCTAAGATAAAAAGCTAGAATTTAAGAAAAAGAATCTACAGAACTGAAAACTCAGTAGCAGGATTAAAATCTTTTTTTGCAAGCAAAAGAACAGAACTGGCAATGAAGAAAATATTATCAGTGGTATATAAGGCAAATTTGAGACTACTTGGAATGTAGAAGAAAAGAATAAAAGGATGACTATGAAGACAAGAGGAAAGATAGGATATGCGTCAGAGAAGAGTCACCGTAAATAATAAACTAATAGAATAAGTGAAAGAGAAGCACATCATTGAAAACCGGTTTTCAGTGCCTACTATGTGTCATGTGTTGTAAAAGGCACAGGGTGTCTCACTATGAACAGAATAGACTACCCTGTTTTTATGGAACTTAGAGATATGGAATGAGAAACAGTCTTAGGTTAAAAAAACAAAAAACAAACAAAAAAAAAACCCCCAAGCGATGTATGTCAATTGAAGTAAGTAAATGTGAGAATAAAATGGAAAGTGGAACAGTTTTTCATAGCTTTCAGAAAAAAATGTGTATTTCAAAGGATGCATGAATTTTATACCTAGACAAATTGAAGTTTATGTGTATGAAGCCAACAGAATTTCTCAAACGTACAAGGTCTCAGAAAATATACCACCCATGTCTCTTTCTGAAAAAAATTTCCCTAAAGGTATACTCCCAGTCAGAAAAGATGACACAAAATTAAGAGTTAAATAACTAGAAATGGTGATATAAAAGGAAGCTTTTGTTTTTACTTTAAACACAGAGTGAAAACTAAGTTCAATTATGTCTGGGATCTAACATCCCAAATTGTAGTAACAAAAAAGAAGGTTGGGGGAGGGCAGAGAGGTAAACAAATAGGGGTGAATATAAGCTAAGCTCCTTTTTAGTTAGAGATACCAAGGGAATCAGTTAGAACGGTCATTAGAGGTCTTTCTAACCTTGTTACAAATTAAGGAAACAGGTCTGGCCAAGCAGTGGGCTTGTCGGAAGTCCACAATTAGCTGTGGCAGAGCCCAGCCCTAACGCAATTCTGACTTGCAGTCCTATGCGTTTTCCACCCTTAATCCCTACACAACTGGATTTCAAACCCACTAAATCTAAGAGTATGATGTTTGTGGACTGAAAGTTCTCCTTAAGAAAAAAGATTATGCACCCCTGCGGTAAAACTAGACATGCATGTTACACACTGAACTTCAGGAAATGAAAGAGAGGATACTAAAGATGAGCAGCCTTATCATGTGCGTAGTGCCTAAGGTTTTTAACTTACTGCTTCTTTTCAGTTTTCATCACCTTCACAGTGTACTTAGTCACCACCACTCTGGAAAAACAAAACCCACACTCGAACAATACCAGTCAGAAGATACCTGTATATCTTAAGCTTATTGTGTTAAGCTAAACACATAACTACTAAATGATGAGGCAATAGAATTTAAGGTGAGTTTTTTTTAACTGCAAGCAAGTTATTTTCCTGAATATAGAAAGAAACAAATATATCTGTCCCCTTACAAAAATACATTTAGTAGAAGATAATGCATACTTTATATATTCTAAGCTCTTCACATCTAAATATAATATGCATATCAGAACATTTGCTTGCCTGTTTACATTTGGATTTCGGAGAAACATATTTCAACAATGAAAATGAGAAAGCTGAGGAAATGTTGACCTTCTCAGTTGTTTTTGACAGGTCCTTTTATGATTATATTAGCATAAAACAAGGTCTAGTGAGTTCTCTCTTAGCATTCATAGAGCTTATGCTTTTGATGAGGAACCTTTGTAACATATTTTACAATCAGTCATTTGTTTATTTCATCTCTGGTTAGAGGTCAACTTTTAAACCTGTCTCTGTGTAGTATGTGTACAAACTGATTTCTACATCTTTAATTAGGGAAATCAGAACCTGGAGGATGTACGATGTGCATAAGACACTATTTAAAAATACTCAAGAGATTGGGATGTCTGCAGAAATGTAGCAAGTATTGAAGAGGTTGCTAGTTGGCAGTAGGGCAGTTGTTGTGGAATTAAACCGAAAGGCAGTGGTTCTCAAGTGGCAGGGATTTTGACCTTCAGGGAACATTTGGCAATCCCTAGAGACATTTTTTGTTGCCATATTTAGAGGGGAGTGAGGTAGAAGGGAAGGGGTACTATTGGCATCTGGTGGGCAGAGGCAAGAGATGCTACCCTGCAAAGCACAGGAAACACCCCCACCCCAAGATAAATAGTTCAAAATGTCATTAATGTTGCTTTTGAGAAACCAGCATGTGTAAGCCCAGAGCAGTTGAATGATTTATAGAATATTGAAAATAAAATCTAGAATCCAGGTTTTCTAACGTCCAGGCATGTGATCATTTAACTTTACTGTTTCTTCCAAGTTCCCATACCCTTCTTGGAAACCTCTTTCCCAGAGCCTCTGGAAAAGTGTGTCAGAGATTTTTCTCTGCACAGATTGAGGTCTGGAATATAGCATATGCGTATTTCTCTCTGTGAATTCACTTTGTTTTGAAACTCAACCTAAAAGCTTACCACAGAAATGACAAGTCAACATTTTTCCTTCATCTTTAAGAGCTTGTTTAAATCTTGGAATGCCATAAAGTCATTCAATCATTTGAAAAAGAAAAAGAGAAAGGATTGTTGAATGAGAGGAGCTGTAAAAGTCGAACTATAGCAAGAGAAAAAGTAATGGTGGGAGCAAAAGAACCAGAGGAAGACAGAAATGGGAGACAGCTAAAAAAAAAAAAAAATCCTTTGAAGCTCTTTTGCAGCTTATAATTTTTATTTAAAAAAATCTCATAAGTAACACATAACATTCTGTTTGGGTTAAAATATGGTCAAATTTAAAAATGATGCCACCAACCAATAGTCGGTAGCATTTGTTCTTTACAGTTTTTGCAGTTCGTTCTGAAAGAGTTCATTCATTTTCTTTTAATTTAATAAACATTAATCAATCCCTACTGCATTCCATAAATAAGGCATTGTGTGGCTGGGTGTGGTGGCTCACACCTGTAATCCTAGCACTTTGGGAGGCCGAGGCAGGAGGATTACTCAAGGGCAGGAGTTCAGGACTAGCCTGGGTAACATAGCAAGACCCCATCTCTAAAAAAAAAAAAAATTAAAAAAAAATTAGCTGGGCATAGTGACATATGCCTATTGTTCCAGCTACTGAGGAGGCCAAGGTAGGAAGATCCCTTGAGCCCAGGAGTTGAAGGCTGCAGCAGTGAGCTATGATCAAGCCACTGTACTCCAACCTGGGTAACAGAACAAAACCCCATCTCTAAGAAAAAGAAAAAAAAAGACATCGTGGATGCAAAGGTAGCACACAACTCTGTACCCTACTCTATCCTCTAGGAACTCATGGCCTTCTAGAAGAGATAGATATGTAAAAAACTATGCCCAGTACGAAGTACTAAGTGCAAAAATATAGGTGTGCCCACAGCACACAGGTATGGTGTGGCACACATTTATCAGCCTGCCTGGGTGGAATGGCTCTGATAAATATAGACCTTGTCATCAGTTACTGGACCCATTCATGACCAGAAATAGATGTTCACAAGACAGAGTGATAGGACCAAAAGAAACCACAGCTTGACTCTTATATGGAATCAAATGGAATCACGGTAAAAAGCCCAGACTTTCAATTCAGATAGCTTGGGTTTGCATTTCTACCACCTCTCCCCACCCTCCCTGCAACACACAAACCCATCCATCGCATGTTCTTGGTCAAGTCACTTATCTTTTCTGAATCTTGGTTTTCTCATCAGTAAAATCAGGAAACTAAAATGTTAATTTAGTACCAGGCACTAAATTTAGTACTAGTTTAGTACCAGTAAGTGTGCAATAAATGGAAGAAACTAATTATTTTTATCGTTGCTACTACTATTATTCTTAAGAGGGTTGTATTCTTAATATAGAAAAAAAATTGAAAATTAGTTTGAGATATATGGCTACTTTAGAAACGGTTCTGGTCCAGGTGTGGGGCCTCACACCTGTAATCCTAGCACTTTGGGAGGCTGAGGCAGGAGAATCACTTGTGGCCAGGAGTTCGAGACCAGCCTGGGCAACATAGTGAGACCCCAATCTCTACAAAAAATGAAAATATTAGCTAGGCATTGTGGTGCATGCCGGTGGTCCCAGCTACTCAGGAGGCTGAGCAGGGAGTATCCCTTGAGCCAAGGAGATCAGGGCTGCAGTGAGCTATGATCATGTCACTGCATTCCACCCTGGGCAACAGAGTGAGATCCTGTCTCTAAAAAAAAAAAAAAAAAGCAAAGAAAAGAAAAAGGGAAGAAATTAATCTGTAACCAATCATTCCAGCTAAGAATCTGGAATGATTGGTCCCATTTCCCTTAAGTCCCTAGAGATTACATATAACAAGTTAAATATTGTGGTTATTTATGTCTACCTTTAATATGTATTTATTGTTTGATGCTCAAGCTACAGCAGGTGCTTAGATATAGGATTTCCCACCTCAGCTACCAGACCATGACTAGAGAAACTTTGCATCATGTATGGATGACTCTTCTATGGGTCTAACATGCCAGTGCTTTTACTGACCCAAACAGCTGTTTTTATGTGATTTCTAAAACTGCTTTCCAGAAGCAATCTGGCCTATAGTCATCTCTATCTACATTTCATAAATATCTCCGCCCTTGTAAATAGACCTTTAAGTACATTTGAAGGTCTAATTTAGATGATAAATGGTGTTCTTTCTATTATTTGTTCAAGTTTCAGAACTAATTCTTCTTAGTAATAAGTTTCCTCCATCTAAAACAAACTGAATGGATTGGAAGTTGCCCACACATTTTTTCTTGGAAAATTGTATTTGTCGCTCCACCCACTCTAAATTCACATTTGTGAGGTGCTAAATAAGTCACATATTTGAAAATGTCATGCCTGTCTAATTTTATGTCTGGCAACACATTTTTTTTTCTGTATTTTAAGGAAAGTAAACAATATGCCACATTTCAAAAATGTTGCCAAGTCTTATGTTATTGTTATGTAGCACACACAACCTTCCATTACAGCCATTTACCTATATAATTTCATAATAAAACCACATACTTTTCATTTCTATGGTATGTAGGGAGGCTGGATGCAAATAGCTGCACTTGATCTTGTATAAATATAACTAACGCCAGAAGAGAAATTCTGAGTTATCTCTTTTGCCATGGAATCAGCGAAACTATGGGACACAGAATTGGAATATATGTGTTTGACAATCACAAAAGTGATAATATAACTATTACTAGGAAATCCAAGTAAAAAAACTTACTTTACATCAAGATATTTATCAAAAACATTCGAACACTTATAACGACGAGCTTATTTTAGAGAACCACATTCGACGTGTCCCTAAATGAGAACTGTTGACTCCTCCATGGTAAGTTGCAGCAGATAAACTTAGCTTCATCTCAATCCTGTCTATCAGGTAGTATTTATTTTCCTGTGAGTATCAATTTTCTGTCTGTGTGTTGCTGGTTCCCTCTGTTACTTTTTAAAGTGATCTTTTATATTAAAATTTAAGATAGTGTTTAAAAATCTATCATTCTTGGCCGGGCGCGGTGGCTCACGCTTGTAATCCTAGCACTCTGGGAGGCCAAGGCGGGTGGATCACTCAAGGTTAGGAGTTCGAAACCAGCCTGAGCAAGAGCGAGAGGCCGTCTCTACTAAAAAAAAAATAGAAAGAAATTAATTGGCCAACTACATATATAGAAAAAATTAGCCAGGCATGGTGGCACATGCCTGTAGTCCCAGCTACTTGGGAGGCTGAGGCAGGAGGATTGCCTGAGCCCAGGAGTTTGAGGTTGCTGTGAGCTAGGCTGATGCCACAGCACTCTAGCCCAGGCAACAGAGTGAAACTCTGTCTCAAAAAAAAAAAAAAATCTATCATTCTACTTCTTTCTTTCATTTATTCAAGAACTATCTAAATACATGAACTATCTAAATACACCCCAACACATTCCTTTCCCAGGCAATGAGAGCACTGCCACCCAGGTAGTCAAGCTAAATAATCTAGACGTCATCCTTAATTTACCCTCTCTCCCTGAGAATCGGGACACAGCATGTCCTGCCAGTTCTACCTTCAAATAGATCCCAATCCTTCACTTCCCTCCATCCTCACCACACCTGCTACTCTGGGCCACCTGCCTCTTCCTCATCAGGCTAGTGCAGAAACCTCTAGAAGGGTCCTCCTTCTCCCACAATTCACTCCATTCTCTGTCCCCAACCATGTTCCACTAGCAGGGAGTGTAATCTTTTAACACCTACATCAGATCACATCTATGTTCTGTCTAAACCACTCAGTTTCCACCCTTCCCCTTGAACCTGAACAGGCTCAGCTTATGTCCGGTGCACCCATTGAGCCCTCTGCCTGGGAGCTCCTTTTGCCACATGTTTTCATTCACAGGTCTCAAATGTCTCAGGTGGTTCTGCTCCACTCACTCACTATTATCTTCTTCATGACTCTTATTGCTACTTCATTTTTAAAAAAATAATAGGTTATTATTCTTTAGAGCAGTTTTAGGTTTACAGAAAAACTGAGCAGAAAGTACTGAGTTCCCAGGTACTCTCTCTCATACTTCTCCAGGTTCCCCTATTATTAACATCTTTCATTAGTGTGGTACATTTGTTACAATTGAGGAACCAATGTGGATGTATTACTATTAATGAAAGCCCATAGTGTAGATTAGGGCTCGCCCTTCCTGTTGCACATTCTATGGGCTTTGACGAAACCATAATGTCATGTACTCATTGTTATAGAATACGAAATAGTTTTGCTGCCCTAAAATCCGTTGTCCTCCACATAATCACTCCCTCCCTCCCCAACCTCGGGCAACCACTGATCATTTCCCTGTCTCTACAGTTTTGCCTTTTCCAGAATGTCGTATAGTTGGAATCACACGGTATGTTCACTATTGGACTTTTAAAAAAATTAACTTAATTATCATCTGTGCCTCTGCCTAGATTAAAGACTTCAAGAGAACAAGAGCCTTATCTGTCTTGTTTTCTCCTTTGCCCACAGTGGCAACAACAACCAGTCCCGTGGTGGATATTCTACAGGAATTTGTTCATTGAATGAATCTACAGACTAACCCAACAGAGAGCAATTACCTGTACTTTTGAAATGCTCCTTTCTTGATTTGTTCTAATAACTTTGGAGCGGAATCACCTAGGTTTCTGACTTTTACGTTGGTGTTCTGCAAACATTGGGAAAGGAAGAGTGGTCCCCCTGCCACCAGGTGGTTGTGGGTGGGGCTACTATAGGTCCTTTTGACACAGGAGACCACAGGAGGATCAACGTAGGGATTTATCTAGCTACGCTGGATATATAGGCACTCCCTGGGTTAGAAATGCAGAATCTGAAACATATCTTATATGCTCACAGCAGGCTCTGCTCTGCCCCTGTCTGCCCTTTAGTACTCCAAGGATGCAAATGAATCTGCTTTCTCCCTTCCACCTTTTATCTTTGCCTTTGCTCATATCACATACATTATCCCCTGAACAATCTATGTTCTTATCACTCCCCACCCCTTTCCATTCTCCCCCTCCTTCCATCCTTTTTCATCTGTGAAGCAGAAAAACACCCTAATTGTGAATGACAGGAAAGAGAACAGCACTTGAGATTTCCTGAATTAAGGAAAGAAGAGCCACATATTTTAAAGTGTAATTAACCGTAACAAGGAACCACACTTTTTAAAACAGTAAGGAATGCCCAGAAGTTTCTACCACAATTTCCATAAAACCTTCAACCTTTTCCCATCAAAATTCTTTTTCCTTAATCTGCACCACCTAAAATATAACAATTTATTTTCTTACTCAAATCTTAAATTATTCTTTGTTTATCAAGTAACAATTTTTAAAAATTTTGTTTCTTAATGCCTGGCCCATGGGAGATTCCGCTGAGTTCCCTGTGATGGAGGCTTTAGGATGTTCTTGCTACTTCTTATATTTTGGACTCTAGGATACATGTCCATTTTTATCCTGTTTAAGGTCTTACGTGTTTTACAGCCTTCAAATTTAGACTTATGCAGCCTCCGTTTTTCCAGACTAAGCCTTAATCTTTCTAACAGAAACCCCTTCCCAGCAGGGGGAGCACAAATGAACAAAATCCAATAAAACACTTTGCAACACCATTGATTGAGGATAGATATAAGTAGCATGATGTCTTTTCAGGGGGCATTTAAAAACTAAGGAAGAAGTATTTTTTAAAATGTGCAAGATTAAAAAGAACATAACATCCAGGAAAAAAGAGGCAATAAAATCTATTTGTGAATTTCAAATATTACAAGACATCATCAAATTTTCAAAAGAATAGAAAAATCTTATTCTATTTGAAAGATAACCGTTAACTCATTCAATACCAAAGGCACTGCCTAATTTAGTGGGACAGGTTTATTTTGGGTTCTATTTCTTTGTTCAACTAGAAATATGCTTTTAAGGGCTACATGATGTTACTTCTAGTGCTATTGCAGGGCATACATTTATGCTTTTATATTATTCATCCACCTAAAAAATTAGTTGACATCTAACTAATTTAGCCTTTGAGGTTATAATCACCTCCTTTTCATAGAATGCTTTCAAGGCCTTTTAAAAATAAGAAAATCAACCATCCCTTAGGGAGTAATCTTGTCCCCTTTTTTAAATTTTTCCTGAGTTCCATAAAGATGATATAAAAGGAGAAATAAAGGAAGCGCAAAGTGTGCCCCTGAGACTATAATGACTTTGAGGGCTTCAGGGACCTCCGTAAATCACTTTCTAAAGCTTCATCCTCAAGGTGATCAAGTTACTAAAAACTTCATTGCAGTTACAGCCGTATTGTGCAGGTCAACATCCCTCGCTCCAAAGGCTTCCCTTCAGCAATCACTCTGC
This sequence comes from Lepilemur ruficaudatus, assembly GCA_963574885.1. NCBI lineage: Eukaryota > Metazoa > Chordata > Mammalia > Primates > Lepilemuridae > Lepilemur > Lepilemur ruficaudatus. Next base: position 31,928 of record CAUYRT010045460.1, read on the forward strand.
CCTCAGATAGGGAATATTCCCAACCTCACAGGATCACAGTCTTGCTTCCGCTCCCAGTCTTTTTAGCACTCATTTGGCAATGCATCCGATAATATTAAGCAGTGGCCTCAGCAAAGGATAATATACACAAAGAAGCAAACTTACCATCAAACACGTTACTATAATAACAAAGATGCTGAGAAAAATGACAACAGCATAAAATCCTTCTTTGCTCCAGATTTTGTCCGCTTCATGTTGCCCTTGTAAAACATTTTTCTTTAAAAGCAAAACAGAAAGTCCGACGTTAGAGAGCTGGAGGAAACTGGCGTTCTTATCAGACACTAAACATATTTTTAGCTTTATTCCATTCAGTGTAGTGAACACACCTACACCCCCCGCTGCCAGCGCTGCTTCTCAAACTGCTCTGAGACAACAGACTGCCCTCCTTATGCATCAAGAGATTATTTAGTCGCCTGGACAGGAACAAACGTGCCTGGCGCCCTCAGGTCCCAGGCTTCCTAAACGTCCCTCACCGTCTCTCTTGGAAACTACCTGGTTCATAGGTGAGAGAGTTCTGTTCTGTTCTGTGCAGAGGAAACTGTTCCTGAAGCTTGCCTTACTGTTTTCAGTCCCCTCCCACAACATCAACACCCCGGATTACGTGTTGCAATACTGCTCTTCACTTTCAAACAAAAGTGAAACAGGTGCAAACAAAAGCTCATGATGCATTAATAAACAGCAACAATGCCAGGATCATTTCTTTCTTTTCTTCCCACCATTTGTCACATCTTTTTTTTTCTTTTAAAATGGAATCTGCATTGTCAAAATCTGATTAGAGGACCATCTCAACCATGCAAATTGTTAGACTGGTGTATATTTTTTTAAGCAGTAGAGAACACCCCAAAGTTCAGCAGTATTTGGTAATAAAAGGCAAAATGAACAGATTTGTTTTTATTTTTATCACTTTTGTTCACTACTTTGAGGGTGGAAGAGCAGAGAAGAAGCAAGAATAAAATGCGAATGAGTCTCTTAGTTTTATTTAATCCATTTTTTAAAAAAAATATTGATTAAAATCAAATCTTAGAATAAAATTGTTTTATAATATAGTGACAGTATAGATTTATAGTTAATGAAATTTTAACTTGAAACCAAATGGTCCAGGATTAGGAAAAACTTATATAAAGGCTAAATCAAATCAAATGCTTTCCACTCATTCAAAATCCACTTTTTTGAAGGCTGCCTTTTTACTTCGTTTAGTGAGGGTATGTATCTGTCTTTGGTTATTGACTCCAATGATTAAGAAAGCCTTGAGCAAAACATGTCTTGTAAATGTCTGAATTTTGAAATCATTGCTAACTTATTTTTTAAGCCTGAGAAAAATAAAACACATACAACATTTATAAATCAGACAAAAATAAATATTTTCCTTGAAAAATATTTTATGAAAACGTTCATCTTAGAACTCAAGAATGTATTGGTGGGGAGATGAGCAAGGCAGCACAGAGAAAGATCTGTGAGTTCAATTGCGATTACAAAAATTATTTGGAGAAAGACTCTTACTAATTTCTTAAAGTGGTCAAGTTTCTATTTTCTTTACTTGTAAAACATTGATGTGCTCATTAGAATATCTGGCTTACTTTCTAAGACATAGACAGATACGTAGATACAAGAAATGATTTAGAAATATACTTTTAAAATATGTAAATAGTAAATTGATGGAGAATCTGAAAATGATTGATGAAATGATTACAAACCAAGTATTCTGTCGGAAAGGAAATTTGGGGTTCAAGAGAAAAATATTCTTTTATCTCTTTGACCTCAGTCAGATCATTTTTTGTTTCGATATCTCTATAAACATAGCTGGAAACTAATAGAAAAGAAAACTCTTGTAGAAATCAGGCATAAATATGGAAATGAATTTTTTTTACAGGCAACTAAATAGCATCCATTGTTTGCTATAAAAGCAAACTAGTTAAGCCTTCAAGTAGGCAGCATAAATTTGTCAAATTTAAGTATAAGGATCTGAGCTTAAGCTCATGTAAAATTTGGATAAAAAGGGGTGGTTAGGTGGGTGGAAAGAAATTTTGTGTTCCTAACCTGATTTGGTTCGTTTCTTTCTTTTTATTTTTTTTTCCTTGCTGTAGTTCTGCAACTCCTGTAATATCAACATGTTCTTTTCTGCTCAAGACAAACCTGTTTTGTTTTCTTTTTTAACTGAAGCAGAGATGATGAAAGAATTAACCTCCCACCCTCCCAACCCCCACTCCTAGTTAGAAAGACACATGTTTTGAACTCCTAGAACTTAGTCACTGCACTTTCTTGGTAAATAGATTTCTTTCTGAGTCATGCCGCTCCTGCTGAGCACTACTATATTTGTACAGAGATCTAAAGAACTTGATAAGGGCAGGGTAGTAAATGGAAAAGTTTGTAGTTAAGATCCCACAAATCAAAAGACTATAATTCATAAGAATCTTCAATCTAACCTTTGCATAGGGTTAACCCGATGCTTTTTATATTTTGTCAACGGGCTGAGTTTTCAATAATTCAGAGGCTCTGTGGTCAGGTCAAGCTAATGCCACTGTATTGTCTTTGTGTCTTATTTCATAGCTACATCATTTTGCCCTTTAACTTAGTTGCAGTGAAAGAAACAGATGGGTTTCATTTTGTTTTATTATTTAAAATTTGGGCAGTTTCCTGTATAGATAACAATAGCTTCTCTATATCTTCTTTAAGAATTTTTGTATTATAGTGTATCCTTCCTTCCTTCCTTCCTTCCTTCCTTCCTTCCTTCCTTCC
>CAUYRT010045461.1:0-73194 GCA_963574885.1 Lepilemur ruficaudatus
CCTAGCAATAGTGAATTGTGCTGCCATAAGCTTTATAATCTTAAACATGGGATCCTGAATGTGATATCCATTCTTCTATATCACTAGTGATTTTTTAAAAATTTGTTCTATTAGTCCATGCTATCCATGTTAATATTATCCTAAAAGTCCTTATTGCATAGAATTGGTTACTATTCTGATTCTTCTCTCTTATCCTATCATTTACTTTATCACTTTGTGTAAACAAAGTGTTTAGAATATAGTGAAGATCATTAGAACATATGCTTTGTCTTCTTTGGAATGTATATATTTTTTCTTTAATGTAATATTTCTCCCAGTGCTTTTTGAATGTGTGCAGGGGACGTGAACATGTATCTGCATGTGCATTTGGGTGGGTAGATACATATGCTTTTGCAAAGGGTGTCTCTATACTTAAAAACAATCTGTGAAAATATTTTATAAAATAATCTAAACTACTAGGAAGTATTAATAAAGAGGATATGGATTGGTAGTTAGAATATTTGGATTTGGTCATTGTTTTGTTCATTCATTCACTAAAATCTTTCCCATTATGTACCAGGTAGTGCTTTAAGCCCAGGGTTTAAATGTTAGATGTACTTAATTGTAACTATAAAAATCTGAGAATAAGTATTTTCTAACTCTCAGAACTATTCACAGATTCAAATTGGATAATTCATATAAAAATGCAACTCACAAAAAGAACCAGAGGAAAGCAGAACTTCCAGAGGGAGATGTTTCAAACGTTTTCTAAATATTTTTTCGATACCTGGTCTATGCCATGCATTGTGGTGGTCCTTGATAGTGATATACTGGAGGTTTCATATAATCCATAATTTTTGTACACCTGGGAAGCTTATTACATCTCAAACATTACCTAAGAATTATGCTTTTTGATTTAAAAAATTCTAAATTCTGTATAAGAGACTGAGAACCTTGTACCTTGATTTAGTAATTTCCATACAAAGTATCATAAAGCATATATGGACACTGAAAAGTAAATAAAGGGCAGAATATAAACTTATCCAGAGAAGAAATTTTTGTTCAGTCACAAACAAAAATTTTTACCACTGAACAAAAAGTGGTTGAAATTTATCATCAAAACTGTACTATAGATGGAGTGTGCAAGGCACATCCAAATGTAAGTTCAGTGTATAATAAATAATCTGTATGTGGTTCTCAAGTCATAGAGTGGACCCAAAACTGCTCAACTAACTCTTTTTATGTTTACAAAATCACAGTTTAGAAACTCATTCAGATTTTATTATAAAATCTTGAACTATGTAGGTATTGGGTATAGAGAGTGATAGATGAAGAAATAACATCCTGTCCTGGAGCTTTAATGCAATTTCTTTAAAACCTGGCTGATAACATATATTTCAAAACATGAGGTAAAGTTAACAGAATATAAAAATAAATTATTAATTTGTAAAATTATAGAGTTCTAATCAACTAATGTTTGTCTGTTAAAGGACTAAAACTCCACAGAGCTCTTAATACTGAATTTTATAAAATTTAATATTTATAATTTAAGTATAAAGGGCATAATGGGCTATCATTTCTAATACATGCAGACATTTGTGAAAAATGTGGTTCAAATAAAGAGAAAACAAAGTTAAAAATAATAAGGAGTAAAAAATGAAAATACCATATAAAAATTTATAAGATTTTTGTGTGCATATATGTATGTATATGTGTGTATCACGTGCACACTTAGACACACACATATATGCACATGTCCACATACATTCATATGTATATACTTATGAAATTATGTAAGAAATAAAACACATTATCATTGAAGTGTGAATTAAAGCCAGATTTAATATTTTTGTCTTGTTATAAATAGAAGATTGTAAATTTCAATTTCAATGTACTTTATTTGTTTTTTTCCCTCACTTGGCTACAAATCTTGAGTTATCCCACTGGATTCTAAAAAAAATGTCTTGATTTGTTTGGAACACTCTCAATGAATGGTTATTTTGGTACAAAAAAAAAATTCTTTATCTTTGAAGAAACTCTCTAATATATTAAAAGTTTCTTTCTTTTTGGGGGGATCCTCCTAATCCAAGATCTCACTGATAAAATTGACCACATTTATTGGATGGAGTTGCTCATTTGCATGACATAAAATGCAGAGTCTGTCCCCCAGTTCACCTGCCTAATCATTTCTGTTCTGTCTATGGCTGTTATTGGCACATCATAGCTCCTCAGTTAGGATTTGTTGAATAATTAGTGAGTGAATGAATGAACCCTACAACTCCGTGCTCAACCAACTGTGATTGTTAGGAAGTAGAAGACCCAGATCAGGGTGGAAGAGTAAACTCAAGGTTTTGGCTATCTGCAGAGGGTCGTCTTTGCTGCATCTTTTAGAACTCATGATGTCAAATAAGTATACAGAAACAGCTAGAAGTGGATAAATATGAAGATAGATAGATGATAAGCTAGCTAGTGATACTTAACTAGCTTGAATATGCCATCCACATGAATTCACTAGGATATATAGTCCATCTGGGCTGCAAATTTCATTCCATATGGCATGACATAACTGAACACTTGCCTAGAAAATCTTTGTTATCTTTGTTACAGTGCTGCAGTGCAAATTGTAATGTTGTCTCTCTCCTCCCCTCCGCTCCCCTCCCCTCTCTTTACTCCTCTTCTCCTCTCTCTCTCTCTCTCTCTCTCTCTCTCTCTCCCTCTCCCTCTCCCTCTTTCTCTCTCTGTCTCCTTTTACTTTTCTTCTTGTAGTATGGCCTTTTCCGCCTGAGCATTTATCAGAAATAAACAGAAAATAAGCAGCCTTTTCAGTGTATTCCTTTAACTCCCCAAATTCTTATCACTGTAGCAAATTTTTTACCTTTTTCCCAAATACCTATAAATAAATGAAAGAAAGGCTACAAAATTGCTTGTCTGAAAACAATGTATCTCACAACTATTTCTTAAAACAAAATTATTTTGAAAGAATGTAAAAATATTTGAGCTGAATCTTAATATGGGATAAAAAAGTATAGGCCTCTGAAGTATTTTTTTGAACTTTTTATAACCCCAAGCTGATAACATGCATTTCAGAAGGCTTAGGAGCAATTATTCCCAGGGGCAGAAGGATTTATTAGATGACTTCTGGGAGTCTTCTCTTTAAGTCTATTAAAAACAAGTGTCTGACTTCAGGATTTTTATTTTACCCATTTTTAAGAAAATGTAATTTAGTCATCCTTTCACTGTTTCATTTTTAATTCATTTCTGTAAAAATTCAAAGTGGTTGAAATAGCAAATATTAAACTTTCTAGAGCTCAAATTCTTAATTTACCTCTTTTAAAAAGGTACATCTTGAGAGATTTTTGGCAGTGGTCTGTCAGTAACAATTGAAATGGACATGTTATTTATCCTTCATGTGGTAAACATTACCTGGAAACCAATGATTGCTACCATGAGCACATTAAATTTTATTTCATGTGTAGTATTATATTATGTATAATGTGTGTGTGTGTATAAAAACTTTCAAGTTAATACTTAAAATAGTCTTATGATAAATTGCAAGCAATCAAACTAAGAATTAAGTTTCTTGACAACTCAAAATAATCTTGGAAAGCTATGTGGCAAACTAAAGAAAGTTGTTAAAATATACTAACCAAATTATGAAAATATGACTCTACATTTCATATCTTTTTTATTCCAGATAAGAATGCTTTAATTTTACTTGCTTTTGTAAGAATGGGGTGTTGACCACTTAAGTGTCTTTACCAATTTCAGTTGAGAAACTATTTATGTTTACAAACACATACCTGGCACAGTTACCCTTTCTTTCTTCAAATACTTTTAGCCATATTTTACCAGCCATTTCATGCCATCTCATATCTTTTCCAACATTGATTCCTTCTCTTTGGAAAGCCTTCAGCCTCCTGCTTTTGCCAGGGTCATTCTGACATATGACTGAAGTTCAGTGCTTTCCAAATTAACTCACTTAGTATCGTTAGGTCAAGTCAATCACTAGCATTTATCAAACAGCATTGTGGTTGTCTTGCTAGTTAACTACCTCTTGTTGGTTGATGTCTCTCCCACCAAATTCAAAGTTCCAGAAGGACTGGTATTGTATCTTTTTATAATCCTGTTCCCTGGGTCTGGAAACAGTACCAGGAAAATTTAGGGCATTTGGCAATTAGTTTTTGATCAATGAATAATTGGATGAATAAATAAATGAACTAGAAAATGGTGGGGGAGAAAGGAAGACAGAAAGGGGCAGGTGTTGTCTATGGTAATGAGCTAAAGAAAACAAAAAGAAAGGGGCAGGGGTACTGGGAAGGACACCTTTTTCAGTCAGAAGAGTGATTCTGTCCTTGGGAAAATTATTCTACTTTCTTGACTGTCAATTTTCTCATACATAAAATTAATATATTACCCAGGCCAAATGATGGTGTGTAGATCAAATTACATGTCATGTGTGCATGTCTGACATATAAATGCTTAATGTTAGCTTTCCCTTCCTTTCTAGATTTTCAAGTAATTTACCTCCATGCAGTCTACCCTTAGTAATAAGCCCAGGTGAAATTCCTCATATGCTTAATTCATTTATAACTAATTTGATCGATGTAATTTTTAGAGTAATTTTTCAAAATGTTTATTGTGTTTTCCCTTCAATAGATTAAAAGTTCCTCAAAGGTAGCATAGTTTTGTGTTTACCATGGGTAGGAGGGCCACAAGTTCTGGTTTTCTGAGGATGATTTTTGTTTACATATATTGTCTGGCATAAAGATTGATTTTTCTCCTTTTCCCTTCAACTATGTGCCAGGTGAATTATGAATTTTCTACTATATATGATTACTAACCATAATACTTTAGGGCTAAGTGTACTGTTTTATTAATAAATATATATTAACAAAACATACTTGGAATCATTTTTGCTAAGTTTAAAAATCAAAAATTATTTTTATTTGTGAATGAATGAAACAGTACATCTGTAAATTACACATTTGATTTGAATATTTTCATTTTTCTAAATAAACTATTCCATTGTATGGTTTGATAAATCACAGTATCACAATATTTTTGGTCATATTGATTAGAAACAATGTTTAAGTCAATTACTTCAACCCTATTGTGTAAGCAGCATATTCATTCAGTCCACGTTTTATCAAACACCTAAAATGTGTTTGATTGCAGGAATAGATGTTTGGTAATTATTTAAAATTAAGGAATGAAGAATCTCCAATAAATATTAGGACATGGATTTGTAGGGGGTTCATTTTCTTCTGCTGCTATTATGTACCCTTTCCTTATATGTGTTATCCTGCAACAGAATTGCAGTTAAGGAGGCCTGTCTGCATGTAAATCAATCTTCCCTTTCAGACAGGCACATTGCTCATGAATCTTACTGTGTTTCATTACCCTGGGGTCTCAAAATTTCAAGGGCCAAAATAAGAACCCACTCGGAATATAGATTTAGGTGTTGAGAAAGTGAATGACTTTAATAGCTAGGTAACAAATCCTTTTTGCAAACCAGATGTTTTCTGGTGGTTTACTTTCAAAAAAAAAAATTGGAGGGTGACTTAATCAAGGTACCTAATAATTGATTATAAAATATATTTTTGATTTTAGTATATATGCAGAAGAAATTCAAAGACAAGTAACATTGCTAGTGAAAATACAACAATAACACAACTTTCTTCCTTTTCCATCTACTTATTTCTGTGAATGGAGTTTCTCAACAAATGTATCTATGAAACTTAAAATTAGGACCCTGTCTCATTCTAATAATATTTTTGAATTGATACATAAGCTAGTTTTAAAAATATAAAATTCCAAATGTGTCATCAAAATATATATTTCTAGTAACATTTTAATTTCTATGTTTCTCAGCATTTTAATGTATTTATTCTGATACATTGTATGCTAATAATATTTGTGAATGCTACCCATTCCAGAAGATAATTTTAACACTTATAACCCATATTCATAGAAAATTTATAGCCAAAAATATATATCTTTATATATATTTTTACAATAACAAATTATAATATTACTGATAAAAGACTTTAAAGCAAACAATATAGTAATATAGTACAATGTAGTAAAATAAAACTTTGTGCATGTACAGGAAGGAAATATAAGTTGAGTGAGTAAAAGGAATGGTATAAAATGTCCAATTTTTGAGAGCTTTGAATTTTTTTAATGGAAGATGGTGAGTATTAAATTACTATGGCATTTTTATTTCATTTGATGCATTTAAGTGAGTATCATCAGAGTTTTATCTTAATAAGTCAATACTTAACAATATACTGTAAATGAAATCCTTTAAAATATATAAATTTTAAAGAAGAGGTACTTACATATTTTTTCAAACTATGCCACATCGAAGAGTACAAACTAACAAGTTTGGAAACTACAGTGCTAGATGAAATGTTAGGCATGGGACTTAGGTCAGCATTGGGCCAGCCCCAAGACTGTTCAGTCCATGACCATCAGGGTTTCTTGGGCCTGACTGAATAGTGCTTCTCTACAGATAATTTGTGTCAAATGCAGCTGACTAAGTTTACTACTTATTATTTCCTTTAAGCAATTAATACAAGTCAAAGGGATGTGTTTTTTAGTGAGAAAGACAGCACCCCATCCTTTAGTAACTCCAACTCTTAATGGCATCCAGAATGATGATGATGGAACAGGACATTGATATATTATCCTCAGCCTCTGCAGACACAGTGGACAAGGCAGGATTCCACATCTTGGCAATTTTCTGACATCACCTTTCCTGTTGCCACCAGGCAGAGAGAAAAAATTGAGATGTTTCCAAATAGATCGTCAGAAAGAATAATGAGATAACATCATTATCATAAATAGTCTTTAAACAAAAAAGGTTCAGAAAAGATTGTATACTTTGGAAATTTCAGTAACCTTTAGAGTAAAACACTATATTTAAAATAATCATATATTAATACTTTTTCTCCATCCTGCCTGTTTCAATATTAACCAATACCACTACCCTCTCCTATCTACAAAAGTAATATGAAAAAGAAAGAAGTGTTTTCTTATTGACCAGTAAGCTTCAGAATCCCTAGCTAAAATAAAATGGTTTGCTGGTTGATACAAATGTAGCAAATATATGAGATTTTACTAAGCATATGAGATTTTACCCAAAATATTTGATTTATCAGCTCCTCTATAATAATAAGAAATCTGGTGGATTTTCTGATTTAAGCAATGCCAGAACCAATTTATAGGTAAGCATAAAATACATGGAGATTACATTTAGACAGTAAAAATCTATACGGCAAACATTTTTTTCCTTAAAACATGAGTTCCCAAGAAACTTCAGATCTGTATTTGAAACATTATTTCTACTCATAACTCTTTGAGGAGCATGAGTTACATGGCCTCACCAATATCAGAGGAAGTATAATCCTAACATATACCTGGAAGTGGAAGAACCAAATATTTTACATAAATCACTGATTTCCACAGCTAGTAGGTATACGTAGTCATTTTTAAAATTTGACAATCATTTGAATGAATCCCATGTGGACTACGGAATCAGAAGGGAAAAATATTTATTTGAAAAAAAAATAGAATAATCTGGCTGCTTAAGTAATTATGGAAAAAGAAAACATAATTTTTCCAGTTACCTGCAATGATAATTAGAGTATAGTTAAGGAGATCAACAGTTTCAATATATTGTAGATGATTTGTGCAAGAGAAAAACATTGTAAAAAAATAATCATTTGATTGCTCTAAAAACTGTGGGGGCCTGTCAAAGGGACACAAGAGCCAACCTGAAATGAAGGAGCTCCCAATAGCCAAAGTTGGGATAATTTGAACAAAATAAATTATGTAATATTGAATTATAACCCAAAGTATAAAATATACATGAGTCTATACTGATTTAAATAAATAATTGAAGAAATCCATTTACTATATGTAGATATTCTCTCCTTTGGGAGGCAGAGCTTAATTTCACCCACCCTTATTACCCCTGTTGAGAGTGTACTAGACTTAATGACTAACTTCCAAAGAACAGAGTATGGAAAGGGAAAAATAGTAACTTCACAGCAGAGAAACATGGCCAACTCTTCCATAGCCAAGTGAAGAAGGTTGACATCATTATTAAATAGTAATGTTATGCAGATGTCATGTACTACCAATATGATGTCATGAGGACACTTCATCCCTGTGGTATTCTTCCCCAAAACCCATAGCCCCAGTCTAATCATGAGGAAAACATTAGACAAGCATGACTGATACCATGAAATCAGGGGATATCCATTCTACAGGATACTTGGCCAGTGCTTCTTAAGACCATTAAGGTCATGAAAAATAAGGAAAAGCTTAGAAACTGTCACAGACCAGAGGGAATTGGAGAGACATGACAACTAAATAAATGTGGCATCTTGGATTGGAACCCAGAACAGAAAGAGGACATTAATGGAAAAACTAGTGAAATCCAAGTAAAGTTTAGAGTTTAGTTAATAATAACATACTAACATTAGTTTCTTAGTTTTGACAAGTGTAATGTATAAGATGTTAGCAATTGGGAACTGAGTGAGGAGTATATGGGAACTCTCTGTACTATCCTTGTAAATTTTTTTGTAAATTTACAATTATCCTCAGTTTAAAATTTTATTAAAAAATTACCTTCTGGTTTATTTAGCAGTTTGCTAGTTAAATCATTACCTACATACATAATTTTTCAGAACGTAGAGATACCTCTAAGGAATTGAGAATCACTTTTTCTGCCTCCTCCCCGTTTGTATTATAAATTTCATTCGTAATTGGAGAATCAAAAGCACAAGTGAATAATAATTTAAGTTTCAAGAGCCTATCACCATCCTTTATAGCCTGCAGGTTGAAAGCAAGTGGTTCCTGGTTCTTGATAATGTATAACTATGCCATTTTAAATACATTCACAAACATACCACTTTGGGCTCATTCTGTTTTCTATCCTTGCAAAGTCTCCACTTTTAACCATGTGTAAATGGAACATTTATTTTTACCTCTAAAAGTTGTCAAGTCATCTGAATATGATCTTTTATACAGATCGAATAATCTGTTAAAGACATGAGAAATATTTTTCAGCACAACCTACGTGTTTGTAATCAATATTTTTGGATCTTGAGTCACAAATCCTCATGTATATAAAAGATATTTTATTAATTGTTTTGTATATATATAAACTAGAGTTGTGATTATTTAAAACTAACGTGTGATACTTTTAAAGCCATTGATTGTCAGACATAATGATTTTTGAGTTAAGACAGGGGAAATGAAAGAATAATTCTCTTTAGGAGTTCAGAAATGTGGAAAATATTTGGTGCATTTTATTCAATAATATTCTTAGTATTATAGAGCCTTACTAAATGGTATGCATTGCTTCTCAACATCCTAGTCAGCTGTAATATACTTTGATCTATAAATTGTTTTTAAAAACTATCTACTTTAAAAAAGGCTTTGTTAAAAAAAAAAAAAGGCTTTGTAAAAAACATCTCATTGAAAAGACTGGGGGTGACTAAGAGATTTAGAGACATGCAGAAATAAGAGTGATAAAACAACAATTTGTTACTAAATAGAGCTTTAAACAGTATGTGAAACATGCTTCGGGTTAGTCAGAAGAGGTCCTCTGAATTACACTGTGCATGCTTCCCTGAAATGAAACTGTATGTTATTGGTTAACCAGGATATTTAGCATAATCACTCTGCTAGACTGTGGTGGAGGGAGGTGATTATCACTGAGAACAGATGGGCAGGTCCACAGCACTGCCAGATTCTGCACAAGCTCCATTTATTGTTGGTTCTTGCTTTTTTCCTTCTGTGTTTTTAATTTTTTTTTTTTATGCATTGTGTGTTCTAAAGAACTAGCTGCACAAAAAGTCAGTGGCTGATGACCTTTCAGCTTAGATTTCCAATGTAGAAGAAAGATTGAAAATGTTATCAGTGTGTATCTAAGAAGGATGGGGCAGATTTCATTTTACTCTCTAGTCTCCCTCAATGCATGCACGGATTTATCTGTACGCTAAGCTCTCTGCTCTGCATCTGTAGCTTCTTGTGGATTATATTGTCTCTGTGATCAGAAATGATTTTCTCGGATATGAGCACCGTTTCTGGCTCCCCTAAAGTGCATCCTCCTAATGGGACCCGGTTTTATACTTTTCAAGTAAGTGTGCTTTAAATGGCTTCACTGCTTAGGAAGTTAATATATAGTCAAACTTTTAATAAACAGTAATATAAAGAAAAGAAAACTGAAAAGTGTGAAAGTATTGAAGAGAATGTGTGGAATGGATAATGTGCATGTCAGTTTAATCTGCTTTAAAATATGGAAATAGAATGGCATTAGGAGTCTATGTGAATTCAAGCAAAATAAGTAATAGTGAACACAGTTTTCCACAGGAATTTTTTAATCTCATATAGTATCATCCTTGAGGGTTTATGAAATGTGTTGTCTTCTGATATTATTTATGGCTATTATAATATGGTGAACGTTGTAGAGTTATTTCCCTTGCATTATACATCACAGAGAGAGCAGAATTAAAAGACATTTTATGAAACTTTGCAAACTAAGTCTTCTGGGCTTAGAAAAATGTTTTGTGTTTCATATACATAGCTTAACATAATCCCTATTATTTAATTTTCTTATGTGTGCAAGATGTAAGCAATAATACAGGAGGCTTAAGTGTCATATTTAGTGTGCTTTCCAATTTGAGATAGAGTAGAAACTCATTAAGATGGAAGATTTTCTGTGTTATCAAAAAGTCAAAATGATATATAATATAAATATAAATGTGAGTTATAAAGCTGTTACCTACTAAATGTATTTCAATTGCCTGTGAATAAATCAGTCATCAATCTAGAAAATGGTTAAGTCTGAACTAAATCAGGTTCTACCTCATTTTTATCCTCAAATTCAGTACTAAGGTTTACTTTGTCATTCAGTCATATCATCATTTCTTGAAAAGGTAAAATGAACCTCTTCTCTCTGTATATTTTACATTATGGAAATATAAACCGTCTGACATTTAATTATTTTGGCTATATACAGTATATTGGAAAAAATAAAAATAAAGACCTGGAGAATTAATATAGCAAAGGTAGTTAGAATTTTTTTAAAGGTGGCTCTGAATAACTGCACATCTGATTTATAAAAGTCTCTTGCCTTTGCAAACTGTAGGCAGTAGATATAATTACTCTTTCTCTCTCCCCTTTCTATGCTTCTATTTTTAATCCTGTCGCCTCTCCTGTTTTACACTGATTTCTACTGATAGTGCAAGTCTGTGTTAAGAGAATATAGTCTCTTCCCAGTGGTGATCTGCTTATTGTGGCAGTGATTCAAAATGCAAGTACCCTCGGGCTGTTCTACAGAATTATTACTTTTCTTTTTTCTTTGTACACTGAGATATAAACACCTTTTACAATATCCTGTAGCTGGCTCTTTGGGGTGGCTTTTGACATTAGGCATTCTACTTCAGTCTCTTAAAGTTTAAGGGTTAGCAAATTCCATATGCTTGGTCATGACACAGGCTTTTTACAATTCTTTCAGTAGAGATCTAACTGACACCTTTCTTGGCAAGTGACTTTCTTTGAAAACACACTGGAATAATTTTTAACCACTCCTTTTTTGTTGCTGTAATAACATATTTGTAAATACCCTAGGATTTTGGATAAAATGTAAATGTTGCCAAATGTAAGCTCTATTCTCCTACATTTTTAATTTTATAAAATGATATTTGACGCCGAGGCTTGTAGTAACAGGCAATGTGTGTTTAAGTTTGGATGTTTATCTTTTTATTGTTGTTGCTGTTGTTTGTTTTTGATTTTAGTGGAAGAAAGGAAAGAGAAATACAGTTTTTAAAGCATGAAGACAAAGGTTTATATTAGTTGACTCTATGCTTTTTTTCCAAAGGGAAAAATAAATGATGATTATTTTTTCTTATATACATTAACCTATCTTAAGGCAGTATTTTTTTTTTGGCTGAAATACCATAAAAAGAAATGAGACGCTGTAAAAGTAACAGACCGTTTGTCAAAAAAGTGTATCTTGTTTGTGAAAATGATTAGCTAAATTTTCAAAAATGGTTCTCATTATGGAATGGCATAATGCACTTCTGAAATGATTCTGCATCAAAGAGTTGAGATTTTAATGTGTATTTTCTTAAAATTATTCTAGTACAGGAATTAACATATGGAAAAACATTTAAGATAGCTCAGCATGAATAATACTGAGTTTTAGTTCCATTTTTTCATTACCCATCCAAACTGTCCTGTCATTTTTTTCTGACACTGTATGTTATCAAATTTTAAGACTGAGATTTAGAATATATTTGACCTGAGTAGTTCAAAGGTGAAAAGGCAACAAATGAGAAGCTGAAGGGCTTCCAGAAACTTTCTTTTTCATTGCATTTTAATTTCAAATACATTCTTACTTCTACACACACACACACGCACACACACACACACTTTTTCAAATGGAATATCTAACATTTAATTTAAATTAATTCCCTTATGTGTGAATTCTCACTTCTGTGTTACTATGAATAGACTTGTGCTTTCATTTTTCTATTCAGAGGTGCCTGGACCCTGGATGATGCCAATGCCCAATTTGTACTGTATGTTTAATAAGTTACTTATCATCAAAAATCAAGTTCTAGACTATAATTGCCTAGAATACCCTTCAATTAACAAAAATTAAGATTAAATGCTATTAGAGGAAAAGCATACTTGCAATATTTAAGTGCATTAGAATTGCCAATTTATGGAGCTCAAATTTGTACAACGGAAAAATCTACTTTAAAATGAAATTAAACATACATATATGTTTATATATATTTGAATTCGGTGAGTGCTCCTTAATTCTATGTCCATTAAAAATGGTGTCCCAATGTGATTCCACATTTGTTTATTTTTGCAAATAAAACCATCTATCGCTAAACCTTCATATTGGCTAATCACGATTTGATAGGTTAGTCCTCCCAGAGGTATTGGTGACCAGCATGGCTCCCCTCATTTCCTAGAAATTAAATATTAATACTTTCATTCAGTGGTTTTCAAACTGAGTCTTCACAGCCTTAAGCTTTCATGGGAGTTTGTCATTAGTTGCTACAGACAATAGGCAAGAGAAACATTCCTTTGAAGCTCCTAATGTTTCCTTGATCTACATTTACTTTTTTGTATTCATTGAAGCTCTATGCAAGCTTTCATGAACAACAACAGAGTGCTACTATCAAATACAAAACAAAACAAAGTTTGCAAACAATTTTTTTCAAACCAAGGAATTAATTTCTTATAGGAGCAATTTTATCTATTGAGCACACAGAGGAATTATTTCTGTTTAAAATACATTTCTTTGCTGTGTAATCCTAGAATGAATAGCATTATCTGTCAGGACTGTGTATAAAGTGACTAACTCTTGCCCCCTAACACCCACTGAAAACAAGAGAAAGACACTTTACCATAAAGTATGGAAACATAATAACCTGCCATTTTCATGCTTAAAATACTTCATCTCTTCTCCTTAAAGGATAAACTTTATCTCCCCAGCTTGGCATAAAAAAGCTCTTTGTGATCTGGGACATATGCAAAATACTGCTCTACTTGCTTTCCCAGAAAGTTGTTTGAGTGCTTCTATGTGATTATCCTTGCCTTTACACAGAACCTGCCCTTTAGATATTTTTTCCCTTAAAAGACTCACCTCAAATGCTGCCTTCTCCTTGAAGCTTTCACTCATTCCTGCATGCCATATTAAGTGCCTTTCCTTTGATCCCCTTTGCCTGTTCATACCAGTGTTGAAGCAATTTGTATGCTTTGTTATAATTCCTGAGAACATTTTATTAAGCTGTGTCCCTAATGTATGGATACCACCAATATCTCTGTTTAATAAGCTGGGGGTATGTATTTAAAAGGTAAATAATTGAAACAGGAAATTTTAACACACTAGACACTAAATAATTTTTCTTTCAACTCTCTAGGCAGTTAGTAAGATATAACTATATATTAATAGGGACAATATCTTAAGGTATATAAAGGTAAGTTTGTATGATACTAGGCTTATGTGTACCACACAAAGTTAGGTTCTTCAAAATATGTAACTGTTTATGAGTGATCAATAAAATGCTTTAATTTTATTGTTTTTAATATATCCCTATGGAAGCAGCCAAAACATTTTTGAGGACTTTTTTTCTTTATATCTCTTTGCTATTCTTTATTGGAGATTTTTTTTTTTTATTTCATCAAGTGAACTTTAAAATGTGATGTATTTATTTCCACATGTGACAAATAGGATTAGCACTTGAAATATGTAGAATAGTTATAGATAAACTGGAAATCTCAATTGCATGAAGAATTTCACTTACAATTAGTAGGGAGTACCTTATCTTTATAATCAAATGAGGTTGAGGTAATTTTGGCTTTTCGGCAAAGACCTGGATTTTCTATATTCTATCATTTTGGTGCTACCTAGGAGTCCACCATTGTTTTTCTATTATTTGGAGCACATTATAACTTCTTATTGTTGATAAATTTAAAATGAATCCAGATATACTTATCAGAATGCTTGGCACGTACCATATGTTCAAAAAAATTAATGAAAGCAAAGTAGCCCTATACAAATGAAAAGCAAGATAGACCTCTTGGCTTCAGGGTTACTTAGTAATATAGTCAGAGGCCCCAAGCTAAGTCAGGGAATCAGAGTTTTTCTCAATCACCCAAATGTGTGTATTTATGATTATGAAGGCCAGAGATAACACAAGAGCTGTTTAATACAACTGGAATATAACCTGGAGATAGGAAATGGCTAAAAGTGTACCAACTCCAAAATATAAAGATAGATTTGACTGTTGTCCTCAGGATCTTGGACATGGAATTTGAGGATTTTCACTGAGGAATGGCAGGCTTGGATTTGCTGTTTAGTTAGAACATTGAATGTTGCTTTGGCTGGGAATTGGACTGGAGCAGAGAGAACATTTCAGTAGCTTTCAAAAAACAATCCAGATGAGTTATCATGATTCCCTACTTTACAGATGAAAAAGCAGATGTTCACAAAAGGCACCCAAATAGCCTTTAATAATGCAAAGAGTAAGTAATGTGGTTTCTGTTCGAATCCAGAAAAAAGTCCATGATCTTTCTCCTATATTTGCTGCCTAAAGTGTAGATTATTAAATACAGCTGCAAAAGTATTCTAAAATACATAGTTTCTAATTCTGTTGATCTATTAGGACAGACATTTGTAGAAATTTGGCTACATGACTTGAAAGTATGACACTACCACACCACATCATTGATTTTTTAAACTTAAAAGCTTTTATTTAGTTACATATCCTCATTTAATCTTTAGGTACACAGTTTTCTCCTAGTTAGAAATATATTTTTATTATAATCAAAGTGCCAATAAACTTATATCCTTGAATTGCACTGAAAGATATAAAGGGAAATTCAAGGGAAAATCTGTCCTAAATGCACACCTTTGTGAATTTAGGAATTCTCTGTACATCAGTGAGACCAACCATAGAAATCAATGAATAGCTCCTGAGGCTCCATATAGGAAATCATAACTCTTCCCTTTGCAGAATTTCCTGCTTAATGGAAGTATGCTAGGCTGTATGTTCCATGATGACAAGCACTGTGTTCTTCTTTTCTTTGTTAATTCACTAGCGCCAAGCAAAGTGCCCAGCACAAAGCCATGATTAGTAAATAGGTGATGAATTGAATTACAAATTGAAAAGAAGAATGTCTTGCTTGGTGTCATGTAGGCATTGCTGATATCCTGATTTAGAATGACCTCTTCCTTAAAACCACATAAATGGCTTTAAGTTTCCCAGGCTGGATTGTATAAATGTATTTTATTTATACCTAGCTAAAATAGCTCTATATTTCAGGTAACATCTGAAGAGGAAGGAAATTGGAAGTAGGGAAATGGTTTAAGAGGCCATAGATAACACTAGAGGTGGCAAGGATGTGGGCTAAGAAAAGTTAAGGACAAGGGGAAAGTCTTTGAAGGACACTTTAAAAAGAATTTATTATGTTGCTGAATATCAAAGACAAAAGATGAAAAGGCAAGATTACTTCCAGTTTCTAGTGAAAGAGAGGACACAAGTACTTACTATTGTGTTACAGTTGCCTACAGTATTGAGTATACTAATATTTTATACAGGCTTGCAGCCTAGGAGAAATAGGCTATACTATAAAGCCTAGGTGTGTTGTAGGCTAGTTAGCTTTGTGTGAATACATTCTATGATGTTCACACAACAAAATCACTAATGACGCATTTCTCAAAACGTATCCCTGTCCCTAAACGATGCATGACTGTAGTATATTTACTATTTATTTTTACCCTGGATTTTTGTTTGTCTTATTTAGCACTTCCTTAATCTTTTCTAAGGTGATCCTGTTTTGAAGTTACAATAGTCCTATAGGAAGCCATAGGTGTATTTTGATTGATGTTACAAAAAAAGAAGCCTTCTTTAAAATCCTAAAAGATATATGCTATAATAAAGGAAATATAAGTTCAATATTTTTAAAGAATTATACTTTATCATTGTCTACATTATTTGTTTTGATACCATTTTGTTTAATGTTAAGATATTTAATGCAAAAAAATCACATTTTAACAATGATATAATATGGTTCATATATTTACATATACTTCTATTCAGGAAACTTATCAAAACCTTCCTTTATATGTGTTCTGTATTTTCAGGGAGCAACTCTTGTAATACATAATAGGTTAAAATAAATATTATAATAGACAATCATGCAAAATTCAGTGACATCACACTAAAAGAATAAGTTAATTCCAAATGTATTAATTGAGAAAGACTTTGAAAAAGAATATTACTCTTTTAAAACATATTATGAAATTTCAAAATAACTCTACCATATAAACATAAGTGAAAAATGTTTTTTCAACACATATATGCTGGCCATGGTCTATGACTAGCCATGAGGCCATGATCTGAGGGACCATTCTAGACACAGCAGCTCCATGGCAGACTTTCCCTAGATTTTTAGTGTCCTGTATCTTCTTGCAGTTCCAAAATATGCTATGGACCCCAGGCCTTAGGCTCTTTAGTTATGCTGTTTCCTGTGCCCATGTTGGATTATGTACAAGTAGACACACCCATTTAACACAACCTTTTGGTGATAGTGATCATGAAGAGGAAATACTTCTTTAGCTGAGAAACTTACATGAACAAGCTGGTTCCTGGACTAGCATGGTATTCTGCAAAGAGAAATGACTGATTTGTTTTAATAAATATTGAACATCCTATATTTACCTTTTTTCTTTAAAAATAAAGGACACTCTGCTAGCTTATTTGTATAAGAAAGAAAATACATATTTTCTTTGATACTAAACATATTAACTAATGGAAGGCAGAGAAAGCTAGAGAAATCAAGATGCATGGCACATAGCCCTCCGAAGATATATGTGGATGAATAGATGCTCTTTAATAATGCAAATTTGAAGATTGTTTAACTTCATAAAATATTAACTATAACAGAAATAGAGTTAATATATTTTCCACTATTAGGCAGTTCCCAAATTTACTTTAATTTTTTGCCTGTATTTAATAATCAAGATTAAATGACACTATAAAACATGTATTTAGGGAAATATGAGCAAATCAAATATTATAGATAGTGATGAGGTGGAGAGTCATGTTGTATTACAATCTAAACAAAAGTTTGGAGAATTTGAGCCTTTGCAAGGAAAGGTCAAATACAATCGTAAATGTAGAAATTATTTTCACATTGTATTCATCTAATTTCAGTTAGTATACCACATTTTAAAAAAATATACAGAAATATTTAATATGGAAGTCTGCCAACATAATTAAGTTAAAGATAGATTATAAGAAGAAAAAATAGAGAAAATCATGTACATTATGTAGCTTGAGGAAAAAAACATGGAAAAGAGACCCAATCTTTTCCACTCAAAAGAAGGATTCTTTCGATTTCAATACTTTATAACTGTTCATCATGTTTGGTGAGAAACCTGCAAAAATCCTTAAGTATGAAAGAAAACAAGAGAGGTTTTTATGGGATATAGAAAATGAATCAATGACTACTGGAGTGATAAAACAGTATTTTATAATCATTAAAGATGGAATCTATATTGTGAATTTTCAAGATAAGGCAGGATACAAAATACAAGGATCAGGACATGTAGATTTGGGCCTCATATCCGTAACTTGAAATATATGAATATGCAAATATTAAATTTCACAGAGTTTCAGGGTTTTTTTTACTTTTAAAGTAGTAAGAATAGTAAAGACATTTCTCAGTGTTGTTGAGACAATACATTTAAAAGAATTTTATACATTTAAAAACACTTCAGTTAAGGATCTTGATTGGAAGCGGCAGAAACTTATTATGGATATGTTAAACAAAAGAAAAAAATATATTGGGATGATATAGGAAACACTGAAGAAAAACAAAAAATTCAGGATTTCATTGACTCAGGTAGCTACAATGTGCAAAGTTCTTTCTGTTCTAGTCACTGGGTAAATTGCAATGCGCAAGCGAAACATGGAGCTTATGTTCTTATAGACTGAATCATATAATAAGCAAAATAAATAGGATAATAGATAGTATGTTAAGCAGTGATAAATGCTAAGGAGTAATATAGAGGACAGGAAGCACAAAAGGGATGTTGAAGTGCGCAGTTTAAACCAAGTAGGCAGGGAAGGTCTCGCAGAGAAGACGTGTCAGTAAAGACCTGGAGGCATCAGAGCGGCTGCTGAGATCTCTGTACTAGAATGAACTGCAGGGCGGTCTCTGCACAAGGTCATCATGAGATAGTTTAACTCCACTTACATCCCTCTACTCAATATTTAAATTCAAGGCAGAGAAAGTCTGTTTGGCCCCACCTGGACCTCATTTAATCATGTATGTGCTATCATCGGCTGGCCTCTGCCTGGCTTGCCCAACCCATGGCTCAACACTTGCCCATCTGTTATAATAAAGGACACCACAGACTGTGCTTGACCAGATTTTAGGCTTATTTTAAGACAAAAGAAAGTGTCCATTACATTTATGTATTTCTCACTTCTTCTAAAACTTTCTTTCTGTGTCATCCTTTCTTCATTTTTTACTACTTCCTTGCCTCCAACCCTCATTCATTCTTTGGAGTCCAGTGCAATGTATGTGTACTACAAATGCATCACCAGTTTAGGTTTAGCCCTGCCCTTGCTGAGATCACATATATTATTGTGCTTATTTCTATCACAATAATTATCACAAATCTATTTTAAGTAGGCACATCCGTTTCCTCATTATTCTGTGAATTCCTTAAAAACACAAAATATATTTGTTAGGTGAGCAAATTGTGGGTGTTCAATAAATGTTTAAATATTAATATATAAGGGATACGTGTGATTATCCCAAGGGTCACAATGTGTATCTTGTATCAAACTTTATGTTAGGAATGTATCAGTTAAACTTGACATTCATACAAAATATGAATTATCCAACTGAAGACAATTAGATTAAGCTCATTATCTTGTTTGTGTATCTGTGGTTGTTGTTGATGTTGTTTTCTCTGCTTATTTGGAGGAAAGGAGTTATAAATGAAAGAATTTATTTTTGTAGTGATGTTAATATAAAAATTTTAAAAATATTTCTAAATTTGAAATAAATATATTCATTCACATGTGATGTCCACTTAATGATATCAGGATCTCTGCACTTCATGTGAATTCTATATAAAACTTAGACGTTTATGTAGAATTTCAGTCTGTTTGATACTCTACAGTACCATGCTGTTCAAATAAGCTTTAATTTTCTTCCAACATCCAACATTTTCCCTAAACTTATTAGTGTTGAGTACTAAATCCTTTTTAATCTGTAATGATATAGTATGGCATTTAAATTCAGAGCTGAGTATTAATCATTCTCTGCCTTCTGGACAGGTGACATAATCTGTATAACTTGACTTTTTATATCTGTAAAATGGGGTAGATTTTAATACCAACTTTAAGAAATTGTCATGAAGGTCAGATGAAATAATATATATCAAGTGCTCACCATGGGGCTCAACATGCACATATGCAAAACAGGTGTACCTACAGCACTCTACTTTTATTAACATTAGGATTAAAGTATCAAATATTTGAATGAAAGACCTTGTTTCTCAAGAATATAATTACTTCCTATTAACTGTCAATGCAAATTCTCTCTGGAAATTACAGTTGAGCTTCAAATTTTATGCTTTGGCAGAATTTATTTTATCCCTTCTCTCTCCTGGTCAAAGTAAAAGACCCTTGAAATTGTCACTGTAAGTCTCAGACTTCAGAATACATAAATATCCAAAATGCAGTCTACCAAGTGCTACCTCCAGAAATGATTCAGAAAATATGTAAGGATCAAGGAATTTGCATTTTTAATCTGAATCCAAGGTGATTTCTATACGGAAATATCACAAATTGGAAAATAACATACAGGCAATGGAGTATTTTTAGCACTATAAAAAATACTTTATATATGAAGGATAACTGGTGAGTAGAAGGCTAAATATCCACAAATCCTTCCTCCATTTATAAATAATTATTGTATTTTAGAAAGATGTACTTTTATTTGTGTGGTGAAGTCATTTAGTTCTTTCTTTCATGAGCCAACTTGCAATTCCTATTGATGTACGAATTGTGAGGATTCCAAACTAATTTTATGCTATAAAATAAGCTAATTAAATTGTGGACCAGCCTCTGTAATGATGACCTTTAGCTTATACCTCCTTTAGGGCATATGTTTGTCAAGGAATTTCCAAACTCAGACTTAATATGTTGTCATGATATTCATCTCTTCTTAATTAATGATTTATTTGTCATCCAGAAACTGTATAAAATGAAACAAAAGTTTTAAATTATCCACTACAGCAAATGGGACCAGTTTCTATTTTAAATTCTGATTTCAAATTAGAGCTTGATTAAAATAATAAGTATGCAATTGAAGAGGGGTGTTACATGGATGCTAATCATGAACTATACAGTTCTCAGATATCAACAATAATCCCTCCTTGAGGGTTTGGTCATTGCCTTTATGCCTGCAGCTAAATCACAATAAAAAGGCCTATGGAGTGTCACTTTTGCTTCCATAAAAGTTTAACATCACAAGAAATACTACAAAAATTGTGATATTAAAACAGTCATGAAGAAAGCACTAGTTTATGATTAGCTGAAGATTAAATAATAATTTTTCTCAAGATTTGTTTTCCAATTTAGCTTCAATGAGAAGAAAATTGACAATCTTATTCTAATATTGTAAAAGCATTAGTTTTAAATGTATTTTACCTGTTATAGAAAAAATGCTTCAGGATATCTGAGTTCTTGGTATTAATTAATGTCTACATCTTTTGAACTTTGTGCTTCATTTACGAAGTATAGCAGTATCTATACAGGCACATATAGTATTGAGCAGGACCAGCTCAGAGAAAACAGTATTTTCTGAAAGACATCATGGTATGGTTAAAAGTGTGTGAGATTTGGAATAAGATCAACGTATATTCTGCCAGTTACTAATAACCATTGTTTTAAGCCACTGTATTTTGGTACTTTTTATGTTATAATAGCTAATACAATTGCCAAGGTTGAAAGACAACTTTGTCATCTCTAAGCAAGTTATAGTAACCTATTTTGTCCATATATATTTCTTACCACTAATACAGCCATCTTAGCCAAACTGACTTGCTCTCTCTCCACCCAATTTATCTTTGCCCCAACTTTACCTCAACACTTTCTCTTCATAAATACTCCAATTTTAGAACATCGAAATCTTTCACATTAAACAAATTAATAGACCTTTCTTCTTGAAAGTCTTTTCTAAGAAACGTACACAATACACTCATACATTGCTTGTCAGCAGGTACCTTAACTTCTCTTCTTTGGATTCTTTTGGTGGCTTACTTATATGTTCATAGCTCATGTTATGGTGGGCAAATGAGCGTATGTGTGCCCTCCAGCATTTACCAGTGGCTTTTTCTTAGTAGGAACAACACATGATTGAAGGTCATGTCTACTTGCTAATATTGTGCACAGAATAGGAACCTTACATGGAGGAGATAACCAGTCCCATGAGAAAATTTGGAAGAAAGAAAAAAGAAAATATTTTTAAAGTGGAATACTTCACTGTAATGTACAATTTCCTCCTAAGTGAAGGAATGTAATTTTATTAATAGTAAGATGGTTAGTTGGAATACTTATTTTATGAAAGACAGATATAAGATATTATAATGTTTATCTTCCTTGGATAAAATAGCATTTTGTATTGGAAGAATTTGAATCCTCATTAAGTAAATCTGTGGATGAGAATAGCCTGATTAGTAATGCATTTTATTATCCCAAGTAACAAAATTATATAATGTATATATAATTTTACTCATGGTAAGAGTAAATCTACCATTATTAATCAACAAAACAGAAACCATTAATCATGTACCAGACTCAAGAAAAGTAGTAAAATATTAATAGAAGTAGGCCTTATCTAAGAGGTTAGTAAATACTGTTCTATTAGGTAGGATTTGCTTCAATTGTATATTTTAATATGCTAAAATATTTCAGTCGTTAGCATTGACTGAAAGGGAGAAGTTAATTTCTCTCCTGTATAAAGGACCCTGGATGCAAGCAGTCCATGTCCTCCTGCAAGGGAGGCTGGTGCAGCCATGTGGATTATGTCTCTGCCTGTACTGCTCGTCACTCTTGCCCTCCTCCTTCCAAATGGCTACCATCTTTCTATCATTTAAACCTCAGATCCAAAGTCATTTTTCTCAGGACAATTATGACAGATACTGCTACTTGATTCCAAACATCCACTCTTTTCTTCTTTATTGAAGGACTCCCAATTCTTAATTAGGCACATTTCTCATGGCTACAACAGCTTCCCTTACAGCTAGATATGATTATGTGACTAAGTGTTCACCTGCTAATGTAATGTTTCACACAACCTAATGTAATTGGTTGTGTAAAACTTTCCTTCTTCCTGTTAGCTGGAATGCAAACTGGATTGCTGGAGATCAAGCAGACATCTTTGAGGATGAAGTATTAGTGCATACTCAAAATGGCAGAAACAGAAGAAAAGGATATTGACTTTGTCAACTTGGAGCTCCCACATATAACCTTGGACCACCTACATCCAGTAGCCTAAAGAGCAGTAAACTTCTCCCTCATTTGGGTCACTCTTATGTTGTGATGTTTTCATACGCAACTGAGCCTCATCCTAACCAATATAATAGTATTTGATGACCAAATGGACAAAGTCAAGTTTCTCTATTTTATAGGTTTATGGTAACATATTTTTTCATATAAATTATCTCAGTATATAATTATACATTTGTATGTATTGGCTTTTCCCTTTTCTAATGGAAACCTCCAGAGAGCAGGGACCCTGTATGTTTTCATTCATCTTCATATCACTTAGTGTTAATCACAAATAAATGTTTCATAAATATCTGTTCAATAAGAAATTATCACATAGTCAATATGTATAAACTGAGACCAATAAGTTTAAGTGGAACTTAAATTTCTCATGAAACACTTCA
This sequence comes from Lepilemur ruficaudatus, assembly GCA_963574885.1. Taxonomy (NCBI): domain Eukaryota; kingdom Metazoa; phylum Chordata; class Mammalia; order Primates; family Lepilemuridae; genus Lepilemur; species Lepilemur ruficaudatus. Next base: position 23,495 of record CAUYRT010045461.1, read on the forward strand.
AACGAAGATGATTATCTGGGTGTATGCTTGCACTGGTTGGCTGTGTAGCAGTAGTAATGGATTTGTAACTTTGTCGTAATACCTAATTGATAAGAGGAGAGGTGTGAGTAATACTCTGTTTTGGCAGAATGATGAAATCCACTGACTACAGTTTCCAGGTATCTTAAGTACCTTTATCTTCACTTTCAGGAACTATTTTCATTATAGAGAACGAGGGAGACACTGAAAGTAATGATTAAGTGTATGTTTACAAATATATAGCAAGATATACATTTAATAATCTTAGGTGATTTAAAAATCAGTGGTCTTACAAATATTTCATTTTTAATTTTAGAGAACATACTTTTAAAATGATTATTTTTCAATCTCACACATAATTAATATATATATATATACCTGAGCTTTATATAGAGTATTCTGCAAGTTTTCAGAACCAAAAACAGCATCAATTTATTTAGCATTCAAATTATTCGAAGTAGTTTGAATGCAATTCCATGAAAAGAAGGGAAACACCAGATCCTTTCAGTTACATGTCATCTAACCTTTGGTAATACAAAGGCATACCCAGCAGAAAATTAAACTTGACATCTGTAAAAGCAGTGTGAGCCACAGAAATATCAATTAAATTAGGACTTTGTTTCTATAAATGGACATGTGACTCATGAATGCAAGCCCTGTCAGGGAGTGGAGGCTTTTTCCAAGAAAAACAAAGCATCTATAGGGACATCATGGTAACAACAGGTAGAAATTTATTCACACATATTTTATTCATGGGAACTGGAAAGTCAAAGGATACTCTGAAGGTCATATTACTAAAAAGGCAGTCAGTGCATTGTGAACTTATTATTTAATTCATTTAGTCTTAATAGAAGGATGCAATCTTTTATGCCTGAGAAAGTGAACACAGTGGCATAGAAGTAAAGATTGCCTTTTCTAATTCTGACCATTTCCTATTGAATGGGATTTTTATAAGCTTTTCTTAAAAGCATACAAGGAATTTCAAAACTCTGAGGGACCTTCTGACACATGAAGAAGAAAGTCAATAATGGTTCATGTCAATTTAGTCTTTAAGTATAATCTAATTCTTCAAAAACTGAACATGTCTTGCTATTAAATATTACATATTATCTAGAATTCTCCATTAATTTTCTGATTAAAGCAAAAATATATTAGCAAGCAATATATCAACAGATGGTTAGGAGTGGCGGGCGACCTTCTGGCTACACAGAAATAGGTGATAAAAGAGGAAGTGTGAAAGTTATTTTTCCTGAATTTCTACAAAAAAAATGAATATACAGCCCATAATAACTATTTTTATATTGTGATATTAGAAAATGTACCATTAAATGTGCAACTGAGTACCATCTGTCTAGTTGTAAGCCAAAATTATCACAAATTTGGACATATTAAGTAAAACGCTAGTAAGAGGGTGAAACTCAGTGGTACAATTCCTACTTTGAATGTTTCCAACCTAAAACAATTTACAGATTGGATATTTTTTCTTTCAGTTAAGATATTAGGCTGACTTTAAGTTAGAAATATTGATCACTGTAGGACCTTGGAGTCAATGAAAGTTTCTTTAACAGCAATAAATATTTTAAACATAGTTTAATGTCATTAAGGACTATAAGAAATTGCTGTTCCACAGGAACATTTTAATCAAAAATGTTGAAGCTTCTGGCATCAACGATTCAAGCCATGTTGTTTTTTGTTTGTTTGTTTGTTTGTATTCATTAAGAGGATTATACATTCTCAGAGAGGTAGAGGAAGACTTCTTGATTGTGATGATTAGACCAAATACAATATCAGAACCACCTGGTGAAAACACTGAAATTAGAGTGTGGGGATTCACCTCCATCAGAAAGAACCTAGAAATAGAGCCCACCCAGGGTATCTAGGTGTTGAGTCTACAGTTTCTGCTTTGAGGATGCAGTTTTGCCAATGCCAAATGTGGTTTGAGAGCAAAAGAATGGATGTCTGTAAACATTTTTTAAATGGATATACATGGATTGTTAGCATTCTGGAATGGTGATATTAGCTCTAAGTATAAAACACTTCTATGTTGTTATTGGTGAGGAACCGGCTAATTTCCCACCACTGCAGAGAATGTGAATGGCAGTTGTATGCCCACTCTTCAGGGTATCCATGGATAAGAAAAAGGGAGGACAAGATTTGCTCCTGCTTTGTGTGGTGCTCCCTCTTCCCTTAAGGTCTGTGGTCTTCACCATATGCATTGAGAACTCACAGCAAGTACACATGATGTTTCTTCCTATCAATCTGCAACACATTCTGAAACTCTGAAGAGAGTCTTATTTGGTGCATGTCATTTAAATAAACTTGGTATCGTTTTCTTATGATAGCTATCAAGCTATTTTAGCTACCATTATTTATCATATAAGTACTTTTTAATTTAGATTATGAATTTTTACTGATTTTTCCTTCTACATTTTCATTGCCTATGATATGTGAATAATTCACTCTTGTTATTTAACACAAAAAAATATTTTCTAGAAAAAGAAATTTATTGTTTTCCTTTCTTACATCATTATAATTAGAATTCTAAGAAAACTTTTATTTTGATTCTATTTTATAAATTAACATACATTAAAATTGACTTTGTTGGTATATAGTCCTATGAATTTTTACATACATATACATTTATGTCTATAAATAACATGTATATAGATTTATGGATTAATCACCATCCCAATGCAGATACAGAATGGTTCCATCACCCCCAAAATTCCCTTCTGCTATTGCTTATCATCATACACTCCCCCATCTCTACCCCTTACAACTTGAGCTGTTTTTTATCACTATAGTTTTATCTTTTCAAGAATGTCATATAAATGGAATCACACAGAATTTAACCTCTTGAGAATACTTATATTCACTCAACCTAAAACATTTTGAGATTCATCCAAGTTGATGCATGTATTAATATTAGGAATACTTTTAAAGGCTTCTTATACACAGTTCTGGTGGAACTTTTCTTGCTCCAAATGAATGCATCTTTTTCCTATGTAAATATATCATAGACAAAATTGCACATTTTACATCTCTTATTACAAACAGCAAACCTTAAGCTATCAGGCAAATATAAAATGAATCTCTATTAGCAATAATAAAGTGTGAAAAGATTAAGATTTTATTTAAAAACATTTCATACAGCCTGTATCAGAAAAGCGTTTCTTAATTAAATTTTTAAAAATCCTTTATTATTGATCCTTTCAGTCATTTTTGTTCCCAAGTATCAGAATAGAGACACATACTTCTGTGGAGGTTGTATGGGATGAGTTGGAGTTTAACAAATGTCATTTATAATTAACTTTTATTCTCTAAACATCTGAAAAATAGCAATTTGGGGGACTGGCAAAAGAAATCAACATGAAAGGAAGTGCTTCTCAAACAGAGGGGATTTTGCTCCCCCAGGGGACATTTGACAATGTTTGTAGACGGTTTTGTTTGGAGGGAGCAATACTCCTGACGTCTGGAGAGTAGACGCGAGGGATATTGCTAAACGGTCTGTGGTGCACAGGGGTGTCGCCCACAACAAGAAATTACCCAAAATGTCAGTAGTGCTGATATTGAGAAACCTTGAGTAAAGTGTTGTATTCCATAATTGTTACTAATTTTCATCAGCATTTCCAAATTCATATACAAAGATAATATCAATTATGATTATACCAATTTCAGATTATCCAACTTTCACCACTGCTACTTCAACTTATTATTATGAAAAATTTCAAAAACGCAATAAGATTTAAAAAATGGTACAATGAAGACTCGAGTCACTACACTTTGATTCAACAATTGTTAATATTTTACAATATTTGTTTGTTATCACTATTTTTTGAACAATTTCAAAGTTACACATCATAGCTATTCAGAGTGAACTCCAAAGAGTAAAACCTTCTCTTCTAAAACAATTATCATATAACACATAAGAAATTAACAGTAATTCTCCAGCATCTTCTGGTAAACAGCCCATATTCACATTTTTACAGTTGTTTTGAAAATATATTTTATGGCTTTATTTTTTTTCTTTTGAACAAGTATCCAATCAAAGTTTATACATTGCCTTTATGTTTTGCCTCTTTAGTCTCTTTTATTCTAGAACAGTGCCCAAACTTCTTTTTAGCATCCATTGATGATGCTGGACTGAATCATTTTTCTTTGGAGATTGCAAAACAATAACTGTAATTTTACAATCCCTTCTATTCATAAACAGGCATATTACTGTAAAGAAGAGCTTTCTCTATCAGTTGTGTGTAAGCTACAGCTCCACCTAAAATGAGAGTTACTCTGAATTGCCAATAGTCAGAGTAAAGAACTGATACGATAGAAACGTCCAATGTAGCAAATGACTCTCTCCCTCTCCTCCCCCTCATTATTATGGATTCATGTATTTTTCTCTCTTTATTACAGTAAAATAAATTATAGTCATTTCTTTTTATTATTCAGTTTGCCCCAAATTTTGTCAGTAAGAGCTCCTTCAAGCTTGCGTTTATGTCTTTTGACATGCCTCCATTAGTCTTTGAGTGCCTACTTATTTTCTGGCACACATGCATGCGTGCACATATACACACACACAAACATGCACACACACAATCTCAGACTCACCTTCTCTTCCTTTCTCAAGACCTGAAATCAGCCAGTCCCTCAAACCAGGATCTGAGCACCAGGATAGCTCACAGCTACTAGAGGACTACTGCTAAGTTTTAGTGTTTATTGGGCACAACTCCAGATTGTTGCATGATTTATTTAGTTTGCACTCAAGAAAGCAAATAGCTCAAGATGCATACAAATACAGAAAGTAACTTCTGTTTATTAAACACTTGGACATGTGCTATGTGGTAAGCACTGTTTTCAGCATTGGGGTTAGAAATGGGGTGACTGTTCTCGTGGAGCTTACACTCTATGGGAAGGAGATTGAAAATAATACATAAACAAAGAAATATTTATTAGGTCATATGATGATAAGTGATAGGGAGGGAGAAAAAGGCAGGACAAGGAAAATGAGTAAATGGGAATGATTGTTATTTTGTAAAGTGTGGTCCAAGGAGGACTTGCTGAAAAGTTGACTTTTCTGAGGGATAGGGGAAGGGTCTCACTCTGTCACCTGGGCTAGAGTGCAATGGCACAATCATACCTCACTGCAATCTCAAATTCTTTGGGTCAAGAAAGCCTCCTGGCTCAGCCTCCCAAGAATCTAGGACTACAGACATGCACCACTGTGCCTGGACTAATTTTTTTTTTTATGGAGATGGGGTCTTGCTATGTTGCCCAGGCTGGTCTCAAACTCCTGACCTAAAGCAATCCTCCCGCCTCCCAAAGTGCTAGGATTACAGGGGGCAGCCACTGCTCCTGGCCAGAAGTTGGCTTTTGAGTTGAGACCTGAAGGAGATGAAGGCATGGTCAAGCAGACTGTGTCGGGAGTGAGGGTGGGGTACCAGGGAAAGGAGAGTGCCTTTGACAAAAGAAGCATCAAATATAAATCTCCTGAGGTGGAAGACTTCTTGATTGTGTAATAAAGCAAGAAGACCAGTTTGGCTGTAACAGAGTGATCAGGGATGATGAGGCAGAGCTGCATATCTGGCATGTCCTAGGGGATACCCTAAAACAGGACCTTTCTTTTGCTCTCCCTGGATGTTAAGACTACATATTCCAGTACTGGATTTACCATTTTGGCTCAGGTACAGAATGAGATGACATTTGATCTATAATGCCATTTCTATATATGAAAGAGTAGATGGAACACATTGGATTTCTTTTTGATTAATTTCTTAATATCTATAATGTATCAACAAGTATTGCTTCTCGTCACCTTAGACAAAGTTTTCTATGCCCAAAAAAGTGAGAAACAGCTATAGTACTCTGTAAATATTTTTGGAATAAGTGAATGAGTAAATTATTAAATGGGTATAATTATAACAAGCATAGGGAATGAGAATATTTTATTTTAGAAACATATATATGAGAGAGTACACACTATGGGTTTTATCTTATGTATTTTATCCACATATTATCTAGTTGATCTTTATAATAATCTAGCATGTTAGGTAGTATAATTAAGCTATTTTCAGATGAGTAACTTGCTTAAGGTCACACACCTGGTATGTGAAGAGCCAGGGTTTCAATCCAAGCAGTCTGCTTCCAAGTCCATGAACAAATATAATAAACTTCCTCAAGTGGACTATGCTCCTGTGTCACTGGTAGCAAGGTAAAACAGGGCAGTGGGGAAACAGAGTTGGTAGCATATATGAATTTTTTTTCTAATACTCTGCCTTTATGTGTTTACTAAATTACTGGGATTTTTTTTTCCTCCTTTCTCCACTCCCAAGCCAAGTTCAATGCTCAGAGTGCAATTTTGAAATGTTAAAAGCAGTATCTAATCACCACATAAAATTCCAAATCTGGAGTGATTTGGAAGAATATTTTATAGCTCTTTACTGAAGGAATTTTCAATACTGGAATCATTTGCCACATAGGCATGCTCTAATTAAGTTCCGCATATGCCAGTATCACAACTGCTTCATGTAATCATAACACAGTAAAGTGGGAAAAAATAATCTCAATGTGAAAAAAAAAATCAAATGAATGTTAGTACTCCATGTTGAATAGAAAAAATGTTCTAAAAGAACTTTTTTACCAGGGGATGCAATTTAAACTTGGCTATATAATGAAAATACTTTGTGAATCTAGATTTGCAAGGCAGTCAAAATTTTAGAAGAATATAAGCCAGTAAGAGAATTTACCTTCAGTGAGCTTCTAACTGTCTTCCTATGATGGAATATCTTCTGGTAGACATTGTGGAGCTATTTTTATAATCCACAGGACAGCTACCATATTGCAATTAATCTATAAATTTGTATGTATAAATTACATTAACAGATATAAACTTTTTTAAATGAATGAGAACAAAATTTCTCCCCTTTTTAAACAAAAGTGTCTTTAATTGATGAATGTTAAAGAATGCATCAATTTTTTAAAACAAGGTAGCAAAAAGAGACACAAGAGATTATTTTTACTGAGTCATGTATATTAAACTTGTCTTCTCAGAAATAGCAGCAGCTCTCATTGCTCATAAACCAACTCCCATCACCTCGCCCAAACGCATTTCACGATTTGGCAACACAGCAGTTGTCTTTCGCTAAATTTAAGTTGGCTATAAGTGAAGGAGAGGAAAAAAAAACTTTAGTATGGATTTTGCAAAGGAATAAATGGGGCCTGTGATTTTTTGAAAAATTGCATCAACATTTGGGGAAAACATACAGACATACAAATGCATTAATATAAAGTTAAAAATAGCATCTGTCATCCTATTTTTACTGGGTTTAGTAAAAATAAACCTTTAGTCTTGTCTTATGATAAGTTATTTGTGGTTCTTGAGCTAATGTAAGAGGTAAACCATACGCAAAGTCATCATGTATTTGAGAAATAGGAAATGGTAATGGGCATAGTTTGGAAAATAAGGTGAGGGGGGAGAGCAAACATTTGCTTTGTTGAGTTTTGAAATAATTTGGGATAATTGGCTAACCTGTATCTGGATTTGGAAACTTGTAGAAAAAGCAGGTAAGTATGGCTCATTCTCTCAGGCATTAAATGTGGGGTTTAAAATGCAGATAGTCTGAAGTTCAAATACCCTCACTATCTATTACCAGCTACATAACCTTGGGTAGTTGACTTAACCACTTTTAACCTACCTATACAAAAATTAATAAAAGGAATAATGATAGGGCTCACTTCATATGTTTTGTGTATTAAATAAAATAGCATATATAAATCTCTTGCACAATTCTTGTATTTATTAAGTGCCAATAAGGGGAAGCTATTGATATTATTATTTAATTCCTCCCTAATTCCACTATGAAAGTGTTCCAAACTTGTCATATCCTAATTTTTTTTATTACTTAGTGTTAAAATGTAAGACAATATTCCATGTATACTGTGATGTTATTATTATACATGTTTTTGAATGAAAGCATTTTTAAAGATCTGCAAGTATACCCTGAAAGATACTACAACCAGTTTTTATTCCTGAAAAGTAGGATTAAGTGATTTGACATATTAAAGACTTTTTTTTTTGTTGGAGTAGTAGAATTTTGGGTGATTTTATTTTGTTTTTGCTTATTTGCACATTCAAATTGTTGTAGAGTAAATGTACGTTACTTTTTTGTTAAGGAAGAAAACTTACATGCAATTCTTATCTTAAAATAGCATTTTCATTTCTTGCTTATACAGCAGAGATAATATGATACAAAATTCTTTCAAATTGTGAGAAATCTAATGCCAAGAATTTATCATATCTTTTATTTGTTAAAAATAAAAGAGTATGGCAACTCTATTATCCAATACATTCCATTGGTCTAAATAAAATTATTGTGAGCTTGTCATTTGGATCCAGCTCAAATAAATCTGAAATAGTGAAGCATAGAAAGATGGCATGATTCACACAAACCATGTTACCATGTTGGTAAATTTTCAGCAATGTCATTAAAAAGCATCATGCAAAAAGAATATATATTAATGACTAAATTAAGTAGTTTAAATATTGATTTGTCCTCAGCAATCCTATTTGAATACCATTATGAAGAAAAGTAGATAAATTCCTAATTCAGCTTTAACAAAACAGTGGTTTTTCTATTTTGGCCACATACACATGTTTTATTATTCTAAATAATTAAATGTAAATTCATATCATTGTTTAATAAAAGGTAATGCTTTGAAGAAAATTAAACTGACTTTTTCATTATTTCAGAATATTAGAAGGGTACCAATGTTTTGGTTAGATGATTTGCTTTTGTGCAGTTTGAGTCAAAGGTATAATAAGATAGACTAATGGCCAATAAACATATGAAAAAATGCTCAAAGTCTCTAATCATCAGGGAAATGCAAATCAAAACCACAATGAGATATCACCTAACTCCAGTCCCTAAATAACATACGGTGCTGTGGATGTAGAGAGAAAGGAACATTTATACAGTGTTGGTGGGACTGTAAACTAGTATAACCTCTATGGAAAATAGTATGGAGCTATCTCAAAGAACTAAAAGTAGACCTACCATTTGATCCAGCAATCCCACTATTGGATATTTACCCACCGGAAAAACTGATTTGTTTTAATTTTCCCATTAAATCATGGTTTCATATGTAGCTTCAGACCCATGACACTGAGTAATGATGTGGAGAATGGGGTAGAGAGTTTTCCTCTCTCTAGCAAGAGGGGAAATGGAAGAGAGGGGGGACAGGAATTGGAGCTGGTTCAAGATATATTAGATTTTTAAAAAGACATATCAAGGTAGAGGGAGGATTTGATCATAATGGATTCCTCTTCAGTACTTTTAAGATGACACTCCATCAACTAGGGAGAGAGGGAGTTTGGCTAGTTTGGCTTCCTTGTATCCCATGTAGGATGGAAAGACCCATGAGTTCTCTAATCAAATTTCCCTGAGAGGACATGCAGAAAGCAGCCTTGAGTGCCTTTGGGCCTGCAGTTGGGCCAGCCATGGAAAAAAGCAACTTAACCCAGCAGTAAAGGTGGAGGGTGGGCTACACATCTTGGAAACTCTATGGAGCTAGGGACTTTAGGAAAGGAAGATCTAACTGGCAGTGGTCATCAGGCTTCAACAGAGATCCCAAGCTACATTACCCCAGACAAATTTGTGAATACAAAAAAGGAGACCCACCTCCAGACAAATAAGAGATAGTGCCTTGGTGACAAAGGAGGCAGAAGAAAGTATACTCCCTTTTTCATGAGTTTGTATATGACCCACCCCTGAGTTCTTGTCTCAAGGAATAGCCAGGGCTATATGGAAGTCCTGGTGAATCATTTCTCTAATAAAGGAACTATTTAAATTATCAGATTAGACTAAATTAATTTTCTAGCCACCGCATAGTAGATACAGCTTCTTGAGGAATATTAGTTGAACTGCATAGTAAACAAACTACACATTCTCTGTTCATTCAAACATAGTGTTAGTCATGTTTGCAACATGATTACTGCAATGCAATTCCAACACTACCCAGAGTCAGTGCAAACTTCACAGGTTGAGGGCACAGGCATCCACATGACACTTTTCACTTGAGACACCAGTTGAAAGTTCTGAGGTTGCCAGGCCACCCATGCTTCTACTCAACTGGCAACAAATTTGAGAGCTCAGTTCAATAATTTACTAGAACAACTGATAGAACTCAGGAAAGTGCTATGTTTAAGATTACAGTTTTATTAGAAAGGACACAAATAAGGACCAGTCAAATGAAGAGACATATAGGGTGAAGACTGGGAGGGTTCCAAATTTGAAGCTCTGGATGCATTACATTCCCAGCACATCAATGTGTATCACCAACCAGAAAGTTCACCACACTTCAGGTGTCTAAAGTTTTTATGGGGAGTTATTAGGCAGATATGATTAATTGAATCATTGGCCAAATTATTGGAAGCAATCTTTAGCCCCTCCACTCCCTGGAGGTTAGGAAGTGAGACTGTTGTTACATAGATCAAAGCCCTAGCCTACTGATCACATAGTTGGTCTTTTTATCGTGGCCATCCTCTATTCTGACACTATTTCAAGGCCAACCATTAGTCATCTCATAAGCATAAACTCAGGTATAGTCCTTGGAGCCCACCATGAATAGGACATGATAGGACACTCCTATCAAGCTCTCTCCTAGGAACCCGGGACAAAGATCAGACAAATAAATTACACAACATTTACATATTTTAGAAATTGCATTGCTATTAGAATTTTATTTTAAAAAAATTCAATAGTTTCCTGAAACAAACTTACACCATCAAAACATTTCTTATACTACATATATGTGTATAGTTGAGCACTGATATATATCTGTATAGATAAAGATACAGAAATATGAGAAAGAGTATGGATTCAGTGGAATAGCATCTATTTGCACATGTATCTCATGGAAATTCAATTATACATGTTCTGCAACAACAAAAATAGGGGAGACAATAACCATTTATAAATGACAGGCGATTCCTTTCCATGAGTGTATACTCCCAAGTGAATGTGAGGTGGGAGACCTCAACAATTTCTGAAGTTGCTCCTCTGCTTCTCATGAGGTGAGCACTTCATAATTCTGAATGTAATCCCAGTTTTTAAAGACCGTTTTAATATCTTAAAAATATGGATTGTATTTTTCATGCCAAAAGGCTGTGTCAGGGGAGGTCATTCATCTGGTGCTCTTGCCTGGTAGGAGTGATATGCTTCTAACTCTGGAGGAAAACTTCCTGGAGTGAGCTTAGTGGGACTTAGTATTCGATCTCCAATGTGGTGCCCTTCTGAGAGATTGTCCATGGTGGTTTCGGACACATTAATTTTATTGCCTTCTGTGATGTCTTTAATACCTAACCCTCCCCACGGAGAAGACATAATTTCCCTGTGAACATGCATATGGTGACAGGTTTGAGGACATTAAATTCTCATCTGCCTTTGGCAAGTAATTTTTTCAATGGGAAGTAAATAGTTGTAGATTTTTCCTAAAATGAAGTGATCAGATGACAGATAAAGAAAATATATGTTGCATTATCCATGACATTTTGGGGGGAACAGCTTGTAATTTTTTATAAGATATGAAAGCTGTTTCTAGGACTTTTTATACCATTATTGTCATTTGTTAGGGCAATACAATCTCAGTTATGTTAAGTAACATCTATTTGAGGATTCTTTGGAGTTTCACTGTGTTTAGGAGTTCGTTTATAATTTTATAATTGGAGAAAATTAGGGGGTGGAAAAATATGAAAATGAAAATATTTTTCTCCAGGCTATTGTAAATAATTTCAGAAAGAGGTATGTGCCTTTCACTGTATATACATAACTGTGCTCTGTTTGCACATTTGTAGAAAGATAATTTGCAGCAGAGCATCCTGGATTCTAATTCGTTAATGCCAGGGAATCTGTGTGATTTGGAGTACATGTCTTCAAGAACATCAATTCCTTCTTTGTATAATAACATAATGAGTTTGGATCAAATGGTCTCTAAGTTCCATTCAGCTTTAAAAGTCTATAGTTCTATGTTTCCTCATTTTAAATCCACTGCCTTTGAAGTGCTACTTAAATGATTAATTTCATGAATGTTCAATGAAGATAAATGATTTCTATTTACAGTGTTAATCAGAATTAACAATACAATTCAAAATAATTGTTTTTACACTTATATCTATTTTACAAAATGAGTACATAATGTTTTATTGTCATTCACAGAGAAATATTTAGAAGCCATTTTTGTTTATTTCCATTTAAAGAAAAAGATTTGTGCAGAATAATTTTTTATTTTACATACTTGAATAGAAACAGTGATTTGTATCAAGATTTTTAAAAATGAGCCTGATTCTTTGATATCATACTGCAATGCAAATATTTCTATTATAGCATTTATCACATTTTTTACAATTATTTGTGTACTTTCTTGCCCTTCGCAAATTCGGGGACCATGTGTTTCGCAGGTTTATATCTTAGAATCTGTAATGATGTCTGCTACTTGATAATGGCTTAATATCTCTTAAGACAATAAATTAATGAATAGTGGCTGAATATCATCACTGAATCCAAGGTTGGAGACATTTATGTTTATAACAAAGGAATTAGATCAATTGATTTTAGTAGTTTGTCTTGATTTCCCCTGGTGAGCTGTAGTCTGTTTTTTCAGCAGACCTCCCTCCTGAGTGGAGAGTTGTTCTTGAGACATATTGTGTCATATATTAGACGGAGTAGATGTGAACTAAGAACTTTGAATTCACCTCATTAGAATGGAAGACAGATTGCAATGGGCAAAAGGTGAACAAATGAAAAACCAAGTGGAAACAGTGAAGTTAGACTACTTGTTTAAAAAGTGTTGTTATGAAAGGGAGAAATCTAAGACAGGAGAGTAGAGGTTGTAACTATTAAAGACATTTGTTTTAAAATTCTTAAATATGTCAGTACTGTATGTTTGAAGGTCACATTGATGGACCCCATGGAGATGCAGGGAGGAAGGGGCACCTAGGAAGTAGTGGAATAACACATCAGAGGAGACAGAAGTTAAAATTGTCATAGACAAATTGATATCCTTGGAAGGGAATAAGGGGTGAAGTTTTTTGTCAAAAGTAATTTAAAAACAAAATGAGTGTATGTATAGGAAAGATAGAAAGACAAAGAGGTTCACTTCTAAACAAGAAAAACTAAAAATGGGGGTCATGACTTCTCTGTGTAGACAATGTTCATTGTCTATTGCCATTGGGAATGACTTGCAAGAATGACTGTCCTTGCCTCATACCCTGAAGGAATAGTCATATTATGATAGTATATTGGAACTGTCCAGAGCAAGTAGTTATTTTACAGCTGACATACCTCTCTTACAAAATGGCTACAAGCTCTTGAAATATTCCTCAGTAAACCTTATTCACCTATCACCTTCAGTCCTAACTATGTAAGAGTTTTCAATGTTTTCACCAATAGTATTTTCCCTGTAATTATCTATAGAACAAAACAAATTATCACTTGTCAATAAAAACAATGGACTAACATTCTCCAAATTATTTCATTTTATGTGCTGGCTTAATTATTTTTTACTTAAATTATAATTTTATAATCAAAGACTATCTAGGCAATTAATCCTTGGCTTAAGGTAGCATAATTTATTCTTCTTATAACTTCTTACTTTTAGATTCCTTTAATTTTTGTGTTTCTTTCAGTGGACTTCTATAATTTTCTCTTTGTACCCCCTAAGTTACACTTGTTTTTCTGCAATGCTTAGCAACAGACAATCTGCTATAAAACTAGGTCTGAAAAACATGCAGGCCTGTCCTCTTAAGAGATAATAAAACAATGAAAGAAATCCTGTCAATATTAACTTATTAAATGCTTTTCATCTTTGATATATGTTTTCAGACACTAGCAAAAAATGTGAACACAGAGTATTTGTTAAACTCAAAAGTCTATCCAGAATTTTCTTTGGCATATCTTCAGAAGAAAACACTGCAGATAGATAAGTAAACAGATAAAGATATTATAACAAGCTAGTCAGCGCAAGCAACACAAATCAACTCTTAACCTAGGTAGATAATTTTTTTTGGAAGAACTGATGGGAAGGTTGGAACCAGACTCAGAAAACAAGAACCAAGTAAGCCTAGAAAGAATGTGGAGCTTTGAAAAGTGATGACTTTTACACAGGAGACAGAAGTTGGTGGCTTGCATCTGTTACTAATTCCATCAGAACTCTATGTTGTAATTAAGAGAAAGTGATTTGTGAAATTGCCCAAGGAAACATTCCAGAGAATACAAAATTTACTCATCAAAAGGGGGGGGCGGGGAATTGGATGATGGCTGTATAAGCCCCTTGGACAGGAGATTTTCTAACATACCATCAGATTTGCTTAAGTGTTTTTCTTAGTACTCCTGTGTTAGTCTACACACATCTCAATCTCTACACTCATCTCATTAGTTTTTCTTTATTTCTATTTGCTCCATCTGAGAGATCGTAGATTTTTTGTAGAATGAACTGTGTCTAATCCTTACTTATATTAATACTATTGTAGTTGCCTATCACATAAAAGGCCCCCCAAATGTTTTTTTAATTGTTAGCTATATGCTTATTGAAATGTTAGGACTCAAACTGGTAAGATTCAATTACCTGCAATATCATAAGGGAAAAATGAGACATAGGAGACAGCATATTCTGTTAATGCATTTTGCTCTTTGCTATCTCTCATACTATGCAGTCTGGGTCTATCTTTCTTTTTGTGTAAGCCACAGTAGAAATACATGCTGGTATCTTAAATGCATCGTAGGAATAATTTGGGGATGTTATTACACTTTTAAACTTAGTAAATTATGTAAATCATTGCATTAAAACAGCTAAGATATATACTGTATATATATGCATTTTATATATGTGCAATTAGTTTTTCATTTAGGAACAAAGGTCGTTTATTTAAAATTTGTGCAGAAAGTCTTTTACATAAAGGTGATTTGTTGATGTTCATTATTTCCTGATCAGAGATCTGAATAGATACATTTATTAGCTGTTAGCAGATAGATTTATTTTTCTAAATTTTGTAAATTTAAGCTTATACATTCACTGAGAACTCATTCCCATATTAATAGAATCTGAGGCACCTGTACTAGAGCTGAGACTTAGGTTTCTGTGATTCTAAATATAGCCTTTTCCTTCTATCCCATGTTTTTCCCTTCTTATAAGCTTAGATGACGTTGAAAAGTTGTACATGTAAAGGTCAATTAAAATATTTATAGCTATAAATTTAAGATCTGAAGAAGTCTTCTGTGAGAAAGAACCCAGTTTTCTGCCTGACATATAGTAGACTCTTACTAGACGTTTGTTAAATAAGTCAGCACAATTTTTATTTATGAAAGAAGGAAGTCATCCTGCTAAATCCTCCTATACTCTGCTAATATTTTATAAATAATATCAAATGGCAAGGTCAAACTCATGTTGTATGATTACATACTGCCTTTCACATATAGTTCTACATCCAACGCTAAATTAGGATTCACTCTTTCTCTCTTTTGTTCTCTCTCTCTCTCTGTCACACACACACACAGATTTTTTTTTGAGATATCTGTACTTTTAGTAATATTTTAAATAACTTTACCACACTACCTCTAGTTTCTATACCACATTACCTCTCTTACATTCCAGTCTATGGTATCTGTATTACTCAAATCACAAGTATAGGTCAATTAAAACATCAGTTAAAAAGACAAGAACAAGAAAGAAGGATAACGTGTTATATTTTGAATGGAGGAGGTCACATGGATTAGCCCACAAATTAGCATTTGAACTTTTTATTTAGGCCAAATGAGTCTACTGAGATAGGATGTTAATTTATTTGAGCAGATGAATGTCAAATTATTCTAGGGGGAAGAATAAGCCAGAAGACTACCAAAAAAAAAAAAAAAACTGCTTCATATAGAAAGCACTGGGTAAGAAAAATAACTAAAATGTAAAATCACTTAGTAAGTGTCTTGACTTTGCAATTTTATAGAGGTTTACAGCATCTCACCAAAATACAAGATGCTTTTCTGAAATCCTTGATACGGTAGCATTGAATTCATTCTTAAGTCTAGAATGGCCAATCCCTAAAGAAAAAGTCTTCTAATGGTATGTTGGGTGTAATTTTTAATATGTTTATAAAACCCATTAGGTTAAAGTCATAATTTTGATCATGCAACATGCAAACATAAACTTAGGTTTGGAACAAAAAGTAAAATAAAATAAAATATGAGTCCTTTGTAGGACCCATAACACACAGCTCTTTGGAATTACAAACTTGCATCATCTTTTCTTACTGCCTAATATCCTTACAAACCAAAATATGTATATATGCCTGGACATGCACACACTCATGCACACACGCACACACACACACACACACACACACACTGCTGCCACCATACCCATATTGCTTTTTAATAACCAGTAGCAAGAGTCTTTAACACTTATTTTTGAAATGTGGTTAGTTGACATTACCCATATTTTATATCATTTAGAGTACCCCGAAGCAATTCTTAACTCCTTTAGAAAAGTGAAAGATGGTGTTTTCTCTATGTATTTTAAAATTGTTTCAACTGTAGCACAAAATATGTACTTTTTAAAAGGTTCAAAGATTTCTTAATTTTCAGGGCTATTAACTCTGAGATGAATTTAAGAAAAGAGATTAAGCTAGTTAAATAGCCTTACATTGTAATTTAAGAAGTTATCAGAACTAGTTTAATGCTTTTCTAGTGCAGAAGGACTCCTATTTTGGCCTTCTTAATATACAGCACAGTCCTCTAGAAATGGCACTATCATCATTGTGTGATTTAGAATGGAAACACAAGCATATTCACAATGTATTATAGTGTGTGTGTCCCCAGGCCACTTCAGCTAGAATGTAAATTGGAAAGTAGTAATTCATTTTTCACTAATTCTGCCCACACTTGCTGTTACAGGACCACAAATTCTTACCAAACCCTTTAAGTGTTTTACAAGTCCCCAAAGATCTTAGAAATCCTTCTAAACAAATTCTGTGAGGCACTGTTATCTTCTTTTTCTGTCCTGGCTTCTTTGATGTGCATTTTTCTACAGCTATGTGATCACACTGGGATGGGCTATGTCTCCACTATCACCAATATGCTAGGGCCATCCTATGTTCCATACAGAAGTGTGGGAAAGCTCTCTGGATAGTGCAGTTATCAATGACTGATTTGTATTTTGATTATCTGAATCTTATAATTATATCAAATTATAATGTTTTTGAAAATGTATTTGCCTTAGCATAAAGAAATATAGATCACAGTGACTACTCATCAGTGCTCCATTCATTTTAACTACTGGTTTATGGTCTAAGTTCCACACCTTGAGAAGTATAAAGAAAATTTGGAAAACCATGAATATGATTCTCTATATATTTCTACTTAGTTGCTAGAAGAATTAGGCATCACATAATAAAATTATTTAAATACAAAGCAGAATGAGTTATCTGCATCTCCTTAGAGAAATGAGCTACAATCTGGAAATCCCAGAAAGTTATATTTGATGAACCTGATAGAATGTTATCTTTTTAGGGTGATGTGAGTATAAATGGGATATATTTAGAATAACAAGATAATGACTCAAAAACTTTTTAAATATCACTATCCCTATTATAATGGCAGATTTCAGACAGGACCATCAGTTCCAGGGAGAAACCCCAATAGTTGTGCTACCCTGTGGCTCTAATATCAGAAGTTTTTTAGTTTACCAAAATATATCCTTTTTTTCAGCAAAAGTGAATTAACTTCAATAACTTTTTCTCCATTTTACAGTGTACATCTATGACATATACACATTTAAACTTTATAAAACATTCTGTTCTGATATTTTCAAAAATACAATGTGGATTTTGTATTAAAATGTTATTTATTTGCTTAATATTTAATATGTCAATAGTGTCAATAAAATGTGCAACATAATTTTTATTATAACACTGATATTTTCAAATCTAGATAACTGTGTCAGATATCTAAATAGAGGTATTTTTTACTCCAATAAAGACAATATATTTTATTATTCATCAAAATAAAAATGTTATACTTCTACATATTAATATTTTAAGAAAATTAAATTATAAACACATCAATATAACTATTTGCTTAAAGGATAGCTATGTTAATGGCAGCCATGAAATTTGACTGAGATACAATTTCATATTCCTACCTTTCAGGTTTTAGAGAACAAAAGCAGAAACATTTATACCATCTGTTGGCTAATAAGAAAGTAAAACAAGACATATATTATATTTTGTTTCTATTAACTATATAGAATTCTTGAAAACATCCATAAAACATTTGAACATATTTGGAAGAATATCACTTCAAAATGTTTCATCTCTGATGAAGTAAAAGAAAATATCATATCAAACACCAGACCATATCAAAAAACCAAATACTTGAAATTTGAAAGGAGCTATGATATAATTAAAAAATTATCACCCAGGGCCACTGATTAGCAATCACATGACTTATACCTGGAAACTTAATCTGTTTTCTAGGAGCTTGTTGATCCCTTTTCCTAAGATAATGCATTTGGCTCTTGAGAAACATAATACTCTAGTCAAGTCTCTCTAAGACATAGTGCATTTATAAATTTTTCATAGAAACATTCATACAAATTAGGCCATGGCATTCCTTGAGACACCTTTCCTGAGTCTCGGATGATATTAGAGAAATAATTTATAGCCAGAGAGTTTGTAATTACATTTGAGCATAAGCATTAATTCTCTCAAGACCATTAATACTTTTAAGTAAATTATACTTTTAGTGAGCTAAATGCTATTTAATTTGAGAGGGCTCAGTTATCATCTGAAAGTATTTAACTCTGAGTAATGGCCTAGCTTAGTGTATTTTCATGAATTAGCTTAAATCATAGAGAAAGGAAATTACTATGCTATTCACCTGTGCAAAGACTCGCTTTAATGATAGCTGGTGATAATTGCTAAAATAATGCTACTTCCCAGGACAATTGATAGGTTTTATGGTGAGATCTTTGAATAAAAAAGCATCAATTCTAATAATTAAATAACTTCCTAGGGTTGAACAATTTTAAAGATCCTTTTCTACTTTGGCCAGCAAAAAAGAAAATATGCAGGGATTCTAACCAACGTGAGTTTGACATTATATGCCTCTAGCAGAAAGGATCTTAAATGTCCCTGTGGGTTTGAGGATTTGGGGATTTGGGGAGTCTGTACTGTGTCAGAAACTGTGATCTGGGGATATCATGATGAATGTAAGGATGTCTTATCCCTCCACCCATGGAGCTCAGTCCAGTGGACAAACATATTAATCCAGAAATCACTCTCTGTATATAATATATATGTGTACATATATAATTGATCTATAGTTATGCTCTCTAATGTAAAACTGTAGATCAGAGAGAGATATACAGTTCTGTAATAGCATATAAGAATGACTTCCTTCAAATTGGGGAGGAAACAGAGAAGGCTTTCATGGATGAACATAACTATATTCCTCTTGATCGATATTCCAGTATCCTCTAATTCTGTAACTGTCTGTGTGGTGACAATTTAGTGGTAAATTGAGTTAATTTTACCAATAATTCAAGTCTAAATGTGAATAGGGGTGGGAGCTTTATCAATGAAAGTAACCAGATTGCATGGATGCTTGGCAGCATCTAAACTGAGCTGGTTAGATAATTTTTACTTCAGTTGTGAAAAACTGCTATCTTGTGTGTGTGTGTGTGTGTGTGTGTGTGTGTGCAATATTTCAAAGAGACCCAATAAATCACTTTTTGTTTAATTCATCCTTTCTATTCTGATGGTTTCATTGAAGGAAAAAATGCCAGGGGTTTATCAAGATAGGTTATTTATACAAATATTTTTTAAATGTTTTCAGCAGTTTAAGAAATTACGAGCTGAGCTTATATTGAAACCAAACTTACACTGAAACATATTGAACTTTTATGGAAGCCAAAAATTAAATAATCTGCCACGTTGTTGCTAATAAATAAAAAATGCAGATAAATGCAGTGAGTTACAGATGTACAGTCCTGATGTACCACTTACATTTTAGCTTCTCTTAGATCTATCATGAATTTCAGTAACAAGGATCTCAACAATGGGTAGCCCCCAAGTTTTATGCTATATGTGAAATGTCTCTTTTAAATTAGTTGATTGTCATTGATAAGGTTTGTCTTGATTTCTTGCACTCCACCAGCCATAGACGTGAGTATAGATGATAAATAAATTGAACCCAAAACAACCTTACAAAGCATTGATCAAAAGCTTGCACAAATTTTTTCACTCTTGTTTGATGTCCAATGTCACTTTACAACCTACCTAATCTCAGCTTCAGTAACAGCTTTAACTTGTAGGACAACCTATTAAGTCTGTCCTATCAACATATTTTACATTTGGTTAGTGGAAAACAATTGAGAATTTTGCATCCTTTAATGCACATGAAAAAAATATAAGAAATAGTCTGTAGGTGATCACAAAAAAAAAATTTATGAAGCTTGGCAAGGATCTAGTTTAAAATGTTAGGATCAATTGATAGCCATAGACTTGTTTATTCATTTTTTTAATTTTGGTAAAATGGCCACCACATATTTATCAATGAATATTATCAAGCTATGAGCAGCTCAAAATATTGGCCTAATTAGGAACTTTTCATTATGATGAATAAGTAATGATAATTAGGAAGTGTGAAAAGATAACATATTATTTAGAGCATTTAGAAATGGTTAGTGGCGGAGACCAGACAGGAAGAGGAGACCAGACTGGACGAGGAAGAAAGTGCTAAGTTCTTAATATGCAATACTTCATTCAGACCTCATGAGCCATCCTATAAGACAGGTATTGTTTTTTACCTTGTTTACAGATAAGGAATTTAATGCTTAGATATAACCTACCCAAGGTAAACCTTAACTCATGAAACTGAGATCAAAACCAGGCCTGACTCCAGAGTCTCCGCTCTTAGCCATTATCCAAGTCAGATACCTTCTTTCTGCCTATATGGTTGTTCCCACAGTTTCCTCAAAAGGTGTCCTCAGGCTGGCCCTGGGGCTGAGCCACAGCTGTTTTCCAGGTGATGTCCAACCCCAGATTTTATTTTTACTGTGGATGAGGGGAACAGCACAGTCTTGGGCTGGAGAGCAGAAATTGGGCTTCTTGTGTGGCTCCATCTCTGGACACAAGAGGGTGAACTCTCAGCAGGCATCTCTTGCACTAGGCCTCACTTGCCCCATCGGTAACATGCGAAGAATAATCCTACTCCTGGTGCCTGCCAAAATTGCTCTTTTTTGAGATCATATGTGGAAGAAATCTGCATAAAGGATTAGCACTTGTTAGACTATGTATAGATCTAGTCCCCAACCAAAGTTCCAGACTTAATTCCCAAAGGTTCCCAGTAAACTTGGAAAACCTCCAAAGGATCCTTACCTCCCTGCCTTTGCTGTATCTGAAAGGCCTCCTCATCTTCATCTACCATAATCCTATCTATCCAAAAGGTGTTTGTGGACAGCTGTCCTTGAAGTGATCCATTTCTTCTACCTAATCTTTGGCTGTAAGCACTTAAGACAGGCATCACTCCTAGCCTTACTATATAATTACTGATGTATAGGACATCTCCTCTATGGAGGACATGTGTTGGTTTTTGCTTTCCTAATATCTTCTCCCCCTTTTAGTAACAGCAATTTGATTTTCCTCTGGTGAACAATCTTCCCTTACTTTTAATCCATATGATTTGGATGGGCTCAACCCCACTTCCAAATCCAGAGGTAGGCATGTGAGGTAGGCCTATTCAGAGTGACCATACTGGGTTCAGTGAAGGGCAGATGACTCAGTTAAAAGCATTAAAAATTAATTCTAGGACTTTTGCTAGGTCCATTGGCATAGAAAGCTGTTTTTTGCTACAAGTGGATGTAAACATGGAGCTGTGAGGGGCTTTCATTTGGGAAAAAAAAAAGTTCCTAAGGATGAAGCCACCCAAAAGCAGTTTATAGAAAGAGACCTAATCTGGAAGATAACGTTGTTAGAAACCCTTGGATCTTAGATTCTGCTATTCCTGAACCTATTAGTAGAAGTAACTTGCCTAAGACAAATAAATTCTGTCCCCTGCACACATTCTTTTTTTCCTTTAAAAAACATACAAATAGTTAGCAAGTGATCAAGGAACACCCACATTAGTGCTTCCCACATGTCATGGCTAGTCACAGATCAGAGCTACCCAAACCACTAAGGATGCTTTTAAAACAAACATTTCTTGATTCCATCTCAACTAACCCTATTACTTGGGGTTAAACCCCACATATCTATATTTTTAAAAATTCTGAATTATCCTGCTGAGCAGCAAGGTTCAGTGCCACTGAAAGTTTTGTCAGAGCCATATTTAAATACCCAGAAAAAACATAATTGTAATATATACCAAGACTGTACTTTTTTATTGATCTTCAGACACAAGCTGGGATTCTGAATATTTTCTTCTCTTCATTTTCAATGAAAATGCTAGACTTTTTTTTTGAAAAACAGCTCAACTCTATGGATTTACTTATTTACCTATTTGTGTTCTAGTTTTATTCTTATGCTTTATGAAATTAAATGTAATGTTTTGTTTTATGTTTTGTCATCCAAAATGGTGAACAAATTAAATAACAGAAACCCTTGACTAAATATTTATTTGCTCCTAATGAAAGTTGGTCGCCATTTGAAAAGTATGCCTATTAAGATTTAATCGATATTTCAATGTAGATATGGCAAACTTCAGAATTCCATTCATCATTCATGTCTTCATTCAGTTACCTATAAACATTTGTTGAACATCTGTCACAGGCTAAATGAGTCCTGTTTTCTGGCCTTTCTGTGTTGACATCACCACCAAATTCTGAGTGTATATTTCTAGTTTGATCATTTCCTATGTAATCTATGTTCATCCTAGTCTTGCCAATAAAGTTGCTTTCTCTATATTTTCTGTCCTTCTACTTGTCAAATCCAAGGAATATTTTTCAATCTGTTTCTTATTTGATCTGACTGCATCATTTATCACTGTTAATAAGTCCCTTTTTCTTGAATTCTTTTGTTACGATTTTAAGACAACTCTATTACCTAATTCTTCTAATTTTCTTGTGAGACCTCTTCCTACCTCAGACTCTTCCTTTCCTTAGCCTTAGGGAAAATCTAATAAAGTAGATTTTCCCAGTAGATTTTCCCAGGGTTCAATCCTCAGACTGCTGGTCTTTTCTCTTATTATGTTCTTCCTTTGGATTTTTGTTGACATATTTGCCTTCACTCCCTCTCATGTATTCATGACACAGCAAAAGCACCTTGACATTATTTCTGTTAGTTCTACTAAAAAACTATGTCCTGTTCTGCACATCAGTATCAGCACAACTCAAATGCAAAACTAAAACCACCGTTAGATGCTTTAATACTGCTCTGCATAGATACCTCAACCAGAAACCTTAGAATTCATTGAAACTAAATTTTCTTCTTTCTTGAAACCTGTTTGAAATCCTCTACTGTTTACTTCCACAGCCTGCCTTACTTAGACCTTAAAATACATCACTTTAATTCCCTACCTTCTGTCTAATTGGATCACATCACTCTGTATATACCCTGACAAAGCTATCCCATTACTATTTTCCCAAATAAATTAACCCTGTGCCTTTATGAATGCTCTTGCCTATGTCTGAAATGCCTTAACCTCTGGAGAATGCCTAGCAAGTTCTTATCCATCCTCAAAGACTTAGCTCAGATGTTTTCTTCTTTGTGAATCCTCCCCCAATCCCCGAGGGCTATAATTCTTGTAATTCTTTTCCCTGCTCCTTAAATACTCCATGTATATCTATTATAACACTCAGTGCACTGTCTGTAGCCTTTTCACTCATCCGTCATCCCAGCTAGACTGTGAGTTTTGAAAGGGTAGAGATTTTGTCCTTTAGATCCCCAGTGTCTAATGCTAAGTAATTGGTCTATTTACTTGAGATTAAAAACAAATTTTTAGACTAAATTATTTTTATACCAGTAAGTTAAAGAATCTTTTTCAGGAAGAAAACTACCTTTGCTTTGGAATATCACTCAATAATCTTAGTTTTTATTAGGACAAAATCATCTGGGGGTGATTTAGACAAACTGAGAGAGACAGAGTTAAGTAAATAGTTTTATATAGTAAGTTAATAGGGATATCTGGGTGTGAAGAAAGAAGAACAGAGACCATGGCAGGAAAATGGTCAGCTGGGCAGCAATAAATTGCCAATATGTAGAAAGAGTGACTAAAAACATTTCAGAATAAGAATGCCTTATACTCAGATTACTATTATCTATTTTGCTGTTATTTATGTGTACTATTTATACTAATATTACTATTATTTAATATCTATTGAGCACACAAATGCCTTAAGTGAATATCTAAGGGAAAGGGCCATATTCAAGAATCCAGCAAGATAAGAACATTGATATGACCACATTGTTGTGAGAATGAAAACTCCTATATGTTTGAAAATATCAAGGAGGAGTGCATTGGACTTGCCATAGGACATGATGTGGGGATAGCAGTCAATATTATTTAATTCTCAAAATGAAAAAGTACCCAGTTGACATATAGGTCATATTTTTATAGAAACTAGAAGTTCTGTCAGTTCTTGTATTTTCCTAATGTGCACCATTAGATATCTCAAACGTAGATATTTTTAGAATATACATTAATAATTCACTAGTCAATTCAAAGATTTTTTTTCCAACTATGAATGATAGTGACTGGTGCCTTCCCAATATAACATGTAACTCTTACTCAACGTCATAGAAGGACAGAAGGCAGCCCTAGGAAGATAGAGGCAAAGCTAGAACTGTATGTAAATGAAAGCAATAACAAATATATGTGCCAGTGCTCTTCCCAGAGAGGCAGATATCTCTAAAGGATATATTCGGTTGGGACAGATGGGAGAATATGATTCACTACTTGTGCAGAGGCAAGCTATGGCTCAAAGACATTAATTTCTAGTGTTTATTTCTCTTGTGGGAACCTAAGCTTTCTTATGCTTTTGCTAATAAAAAGTTTACGAAATAAAGCTTTAAAATAACACAAATATTTTCTTTGCAAATTTGGTAGTATAGCTCTCTAATAATCACCTGTAGTTTGTTTTTTTTTTTTTGTAAAATCGGAAGATCTATTCCAATTGGACAAATGTATACTTTTTTTAAAGGACAAAATAAAGTGCATTCAACATTTACTCAACACATTTAGTTTGTTGCATTCTTTTAGGTTTCTTCATCATCTGGCATTACACTGAATTTGTGTAATATGTCAAATTTTAAATGTTATATACATTTTAACATACACATTTTAAATGGTACAAATCAAGTTTTTGAAAATGCACTTGTAGATGAACCATCGATTAACATTAGTACATTATTGTTCATTATTCTCCAGCTTTGGACAAATTTAAAAATCAGAATCTTTTTATGAAAATGCAGAAATTCAGATAGGTAGACTTCTTAATGGTTAGTTTTGAAATAGTAGTTAAAACAGGAAAAAACTCAGTCTTGCTTTCTGTTAAAAGAAAAAAAGGTTATAGGAAGGCCTAAGATGAACCAACTCTTCCTATATATTTCCTTACATATATTCCAATGCTGTTGCCAACCACCTCTTACTGTAGACTATAGATAGAACTTAGAGGCTTAAAAAAGAGCCTTGGAGTTAACCAAAACCGAGTACTATGTCCTGCCCCACCATTTCTTCACTATATATACTTTGGAAAAATTATTTAACTTTTCCAGGTTTTGGTTTAGAAATGAGGGTCTATAATAATAATAACTTCATACTATCATTTGGAAAGTTAAGTGAAATAACATAAAGTACTTGGTAGATTACCTGGCACATGTTCAATGAATGTTAGTTTAATGACTACACTCCTAAGTCCTACCTGCAACTATAGAAATCATAAATTAATGTTGTCATTGCTTAAAGGAAAGTAAATATTCTAATACTTTTCTCATTATTTTCAAGTAAAAATAGCTTTCTTTGCCAGAAAACTGGTCTATTTCCTTACTTATTGTATTTTTTTCTAGGTACTAATTATGGCAGCCATAGGTAGAGATCAGTTATTACTCCTATTTTTCTGATTAAAATATTTGTCATGTAGAATTTCTGGAGATTGTCAAAGAACCATACAACAAATCATAGTGGAATTGAGCTCAACTCCATTCTCTTTGTTCTTTCTCTAATTCTCTGTTGTCTCTTCAATTAAATATAGCACTGATCGATTTGAAAGTTAGTCAATAAGTTAATAGTTACCCTACAGCAAAGACTGTAAGATTTTTTTTAGACTGAGGTCCAGAGGTGGACTTTTGGTAACTGAATTTGATATCATTTAAAATATATAATTAATCAATAGGGTTTTCTGGAAATAAGAATGCAAATGAAACTTACACAGTATAACAGGTTTCTAGTTAATTCGAAAGGAGTATAATTCTATAAAGTGAGCACAATTTTCATAAAAGGTAAATGCAATTTGTCATGGACAAATAATTTCCCTGCCGACACCAAAATCTAGGTGCCGGAAAATATTACTTCTTGTTCCCTTCCAACGTACCCGCCCCCAGCATCTGCCATGCTTCTCACTGCCAGGCTTAGGGCATGATGAGGCACTGGGAAGTCACAGCCTGCTAGCTCTTTCCGTGCTAGAGAAAACAATCATATAATCAGAAGCTCCCTTGGACAAGTGATCTTCATACTTCCAGACCCAATGACTTTGAATTATCATAAATCCAGTGCCTTCTAAGGCAATGCTCTTTCACTTCCTAAAGCTAATTGCACACAAAACATAATCCATGAAAGTATATAATTTTTAAAAGTCACTATAATGCTCTAACTGAAATATAAAAAAAGTGTGTAAAAAAATCAACACATAATAAATAACATGTATTTTGATATGTGAATATTCAGGCATGACCAGACATAATGAATTCATTAGACATTTTTACTTGTACATAGGATCTCTGTGAATGGGATAGATGAGTTATGTTATATTGATGACTTGAGTGATTGGTAGTGGGGCTTTCCAAAATGTTTTCAAATAAAAGAGTCTCTCCCAGATATACATGATCTTTCTCTTCCTAGGAAATTTACTGTGTATTAAAACAGTGTAAAAGTGATCTTCTCTTCACCGGAGCTCCCGGAGCGGTGCACACTTCTGTAATCTACTTTTGCCTGTGCTGACTGCAGGCCCTGTGCTGGGCTAAACCACCCAGTGGACACATAAAATGGGCTCGAGGTATTGTCAAAGCACAATTGCACCCCGCAAAGTTAAGCAGTAAAGGAAGACTTATTCAAGGCAGTTGCAATAGGGAATAGAGGCCAGAAATCAATCTGAGCTTAGCTCTCCTTACAACAAAAGGAGCTTGAGCCCATCCTCCAAAGTGAGGTATCCCAAGAATGGAAGAATGGGCACCACATGTACTCGCCATCAAATTGGCACTAACCGATCAACACTAAGGTGCTCACACAGCAGTAATATTCTTTGGGAGTTGGGGTTGGGGGTTGGGGTGGGTAAACTCACAACTAATGGATGCAATGAGCGAGCATTGTAGGGGGGAAGCGCATGCCTCAAATCATTATTTTTATGTGACAAAGTCATAACATGTAACCAAAATGTTTGTACCTCCATAATTTCCTAAAATAAAAAACAAAAAAACAAAGGGCTGAAGAGGTTTTAAGAGCTGAGATGGAGGGAATCCTAGGCCACCTTTGTTTGTTAACTGTCCTTACCTGAGGAAAAAGTAAACCTTCCCTGACAGGAGGTAGTTTTACAACTTGGAGAATGGCTCAGTGCCCCAGGAAGTTAGGGGCTTATCCTCCCACTGAGCCTGGGACAGTATCTTCCTTGACACAATGCAAAGAAATGGCTCTCAAACCCTTGAGAAAGACATTCCTGGGTATGAAACTGGCTAGAGGCTTTTAAAAAGATTTACATCTCAATGAAACAGAGAAAGAATTTAGGTTCACAAATTTTCTAAAGTAAAAGCTTTAGAAAAGGAAGGTCAGGGGCCTAAAGTCGGGAAAACCCCTGCTTAAAGTTTAGTCAAACTGAGGGGAACTTTAAGACTTTTTTAATGAGCATCCTCTTTGTTACTGGGTCCCATACTTCCAGGCTCACTCAACAGAGTAAGTAAACATATGTGAATTCTAACCCCTATATGTATACATATCTATAAATATTTCTATGTATACATGTTTTAGTTTCCTCTGTATGCTCCAACAAATGACCATAAACTCCATAAGTTAAAACAACAGAAATTTCTTACCTGACAGTCTGGGAGCCAGAAGTCCTAAACTGAGGTTTTAGCAGAGCCATGCTCCCTCCCCGAGGTTCTAGGAGAGAATGCAACCCTTGCCTCTTCCAGCCTCTGGTGGCTCCAAGTGTTCTTGCCTTTTGGCCACATAACTTCAGTCTCTACTTGACTGGTCACACTGGCCCCCTTCTGTCTCAATACTCTCTCTACCCTTCTCTTAAAGGATGCATGAGATTGCACTTCAGGCCCACCCAAGAAAATCAAAATAAACACCTCTCAGGATTCTTAACTTAATCACATCTTTTACCATATTAGTTCCAGGGAATAGAACAGGTAATATACCTAGGTTCCAGGAATCAGAACAGACACATTTTTCTGGAGGTCACCAATCAGCCTACCACAGTATCCATCTGTATCTATATTAAACTAAACATGAGTTCATACTGATCTTTCTAACCCTAATCCAAAAACACATTGATCATTCTAGTCTTCAACCTTTGCTTGTCTGCAATTTCCAACTCCAACAGTGCGAAACCAGGCTCCCAACATCAGCCACCATTACTTAATTGTTCAATTCCGTGTATAATGGTTTCAGAATTGCTAACTTGTAGCTTGGAGCAAGTAAACTCCTGAGCAAGTCAACTCAAGAAAAATAGTCTTTTTAACAGCCTGATCACAAACATGCTAAATAGTCAAGAAACTATTAGCAGTTTTGCTTATTGATTGCTTTAAAGACATAATCTATCTGATTAATACAAAGAAAGAGAAGTATCTGTTGAGTAGTAACAATTTCTTTTTACAAGTCTGCTTTATTTTTCAACAACGACAAAAAAAGAAAGCCTTTTCTAAAATGGCCTAGATACTATAAAGATCACATGGGAAGTCACCAAAACTGATTTATTTTGTTACATATTTCTTCTTGGAGTTCATGATTTTCCTTTGGTGCTTGATTTCCCACCACAGAAGACAACTCCTCTTATGAGACCTTACAGAAATGTTAATTATACATGAAATTGTCTTGCATTAGTATGGACAGCTGTTGAGGAAGGGCTCATGAACAGATTTGTCAGATTTGACTGTGCCATGAACAATTTCCCACAGCTGAATTCATTTGAATGGCACTCATTAAAAAAAGAAAATGCCTGCCAATGAACTATTTGTACTTTGAGAAAAAAAGTGGAAACCACCTAACTGATTCTGGGTGAGAGCATAAACAGTTTTATTCTTGTAATAGAAAACTAAGCAACATGGATCCACACTGATACATTTCAAAACAATGTTAAGTTAAAAAATGTTATTTATGCAAATTTTTCAACACAGAATGATACTATGTGTTGTTTATGAGTACATACATATGTGCACAATGTGCAAGAATCTGTATGGGAATAATAATACGCTCCAACCTTCAGAAAGTGGGTATCCCTTTGAAAAAACATAAAGGGAGATGACATAGGGATGCCCAAACTTTAATTGCTTTTGTGACATTTGTTTGTTTTC
Organism: Lepilemur ruficaudatus; assembly: GCA_963574885.1. Taxonomy (NCBI): domain Eukaryota; kingdom Metazoa; phylum Chordata; class Mammalia; order Primates; family Lepilemuridae; genus Lepilemur; species Lepilemur ruficaudatus. Next base: position 53,271 of record CAUYRT010045461.1, read on the forward strand.
CTAAAGAGAAATCTAAACATAATATAGCAATATGAAACTATCTCTTAAATCTTAATAAGTACAGGGTGTATGTCATTTTTTCTATAATCTTCTATATGTTATTTTCATTCAAAATACCTTGTATTTCTAAACTGCAATAATATTTGAATAGGAATAATCATTTAAGTATGTGAATTTTTGTTTTAAATATACCCTTTATTATCAATAATAACACAAAGGAATACACAGAATGTATAGACATATACAATCAGCACTTAAAATATTTTAAAAATCCTAGTTGATGAGCTGTGTTTATTTAATAGTTAGTGATTGATACATTCTTCCTGTCCTGAAGTTCTTTTCTGTAATGAGAGTTACATTTTTTGTATTTATTTTAACATCAACTTAACTTTGCTTAATTCTTGGTTTGACAAAGCATTTTCGTATATAAGAGACCAATCCCAATCCTCATGGTGAGTTTGCAGGAAAAGTTTACTAGTGGTACACATTTTATTGTTACACATACAGAAATTCTGAGAAGTTAAATCACTTTCCCCAAACCGTTGTTGAGCTGGTATCGCTCTTAATTGCTAAATCTTATGATAAACCTTTCTACTTAAATACTAAAGAAGTCTTCAAAAGGTTGACCTATTGATTCCATGGTTTGATATTTTCATTCCTATGTTAACTGTCATTTTATCTGTTTTGTTTGCTTTGGTAAGGTAGAAGTGGCAGAAGTGTGGTTGGTGAGAAGTATAGAATCTGCCTAAAATGGGCAATTAACACAAATGTTTCTCTCTCTTTCCCTCCTCACTACACAAACACATCTCCCCCTACATTGTGGTTGTTCATTTGGATAAACAAGCTCCTCTTCTGGAATGCTAATTATCCCTGGATGCTTAAAACCTTAGTTAAATTTGGGTTATTTTAATCAGATTTAATGGAAAGGAATTGCAGTTAGTAAAATCAACTTGGGGAAATACAACTTATTTTAAGCAATCATGTCTAACAGCAATAGAAAATGAGAAGATAAGAAATATAAAAGAATATGGACTGAGCATGGTGGCTCACACTTGTATCCCTAACACACTGGGAGGCTTAGGTGGGAGGATTGCTTGAGGCCAGGAGTTGGAGGTCAGCCTGAGCAAGAGCAAGACCCAACTCTACAACAATAGAAAAATTAGGTGGGCATGATGGCACACACCTGTACTCCCAGCTACTCAGGAGGCTGAGTCAGGAGAATTGCTGGAACCCCACAGTTTGAGGTTGCAGTGAGCTATGCTGAAATCACGGCACTCTAGCCTAGGTAACAGAGTTAGACTCTTTCTCAAAAAAAAAAAAAAAAAAAAAAAGTATATGAGGACATTAACTTAAGGGTGGCAGCATCTTGAAGTGCTAGAATGTGAGCTCCCTGAGTGACTACTTAGCTCTGTATCTAGTACAGTGCTTCTTAAATGAGGCTCAATGCCAGTTTGGTAACATTTAAGAGGATTAATGCAAGCTTTACATTTTTACCTCAAATTCTACCATCCCTCTACAGCAGTGGTTCTTAAACTTTAGAATGCATAAGAGTCTCCAAGAGTTTTTAAAACACAAATTGGCAGGCCCCACCATGTAGCCACTGATTCACTAGGGCCTGGGTAGGATAAAGGAATTGCGTTTCTAGCAAGGTCCTTTGTGATACTGTTGACGCTAGTTGTGGGAAAACCATACCAAGTGTTACTCCTACCTCACTGGCTGCTCCTTCTCAATTTTCTTTGCTTGTTCCTTTTCTTCTCCAGACTTCCTAATCCTGAAATACCACAAAGCCAGACCTTGATCACCTGGTGAATCTGATCAGATGTCACTCAATCTCATGGCTTTAAACAGCATTTATAGGCCAGGCCCCTCAAATGTATATTTCCTGCCCAGATTTCTTCCCTGAACATCAGACATATGCACCCAAATGTCTACCCAACCACTCCATTTCTATTTCTGATAGGAATCTCATGCTTGTTATGTCTTAAATTAGAACTCTTTGGCTTCCCTTCTAAATTGCTCCCCACAGAGTCTTCCCCTTCATAGCTGATAACAATTCAATTCTAATAGATTAATGTAATAATCTTAAAATCATCCTTGATTTCTCTCTTTCACACAATACAACCTATCCAGAAATCTGATCACATCTTGCTACTTCAGTTGCTACCCCTCCGTCTGAGTGTTACCTCTCATCTATAATGTAGCTAGTTTTGTAGCTACGTACCCTATCCTAAATCCTGCTTCTCCCCTGGTCCCTGTGTAGTATGTTCTCAACACAGTAGTGAGAGTGATGCTAAACTGTCACCTTTTGTTGTTTTGTCCCTGAAACCCTTGAAGACTTCCCATTTCCTCCCAATAAAAGCCAACATTATTAAAATGACATATGGACACAATATTTGTGCTCTGAATTCACTTCACTTCACACTACCTTCTCCCTAGTTTACTCCACTTTGGTGCCACATTGGCCTCTATCCTGTTCCATGAAAAAAGTAGTATTTCGTAACTTAGGGCCTTTGCATTTGCTGTTTCATATGCCAGCATGCTTTTACTCCACACATCCACATGCTTACTTTCATCAAGTCTTTGTTCCAATAGCATCTTCTCTATGATACCTACTGGGACTTTCCCAACTTAAAATTGTAATCCCTCTGCCCCTCCCTCACCTCAGCATCTCCAGTTTTCCTGAACATCCTCTATTATTTTTCCAGAAAAAGTTATCATCTTCTCTCTCATTGTATAAAATGCGTATCTATTGGGTATTTTTGTTTATCTACAAATACCCTAGAATATAAATTCCATAATGTTTTGTGCATAGATAGATCCATGTATCTAGAATAGTGCCTGGTATTCAATAAGCATGTATTTGATGAAGGAATTAATCATCAAGAGCCGCAGCTTTATCTTCCTTGTCTTTGTTATTGTCTTGATGATACCAACATTTATTGCTTATTGTGAATGTGCTCTGTATTTACCAAACCTTATTATTTTTTTTGTATTCAGAAACTAAATTTTGAGGTAATCATTATTATGCTTAATTTGCAAGTGAAGTAACAGGCCTATTGGTATATAATAACTTCCCAACACTACAAGCTAGTGGGGAATAGCAACATTGAACAAAATTCAAGAGTTGTACTTTTAAACACCATACTATGAAGCCTGCTATTCAGTCTTCGGGACTTCTTCTCATTGTCAGATTATAAACATGAGTAATATGAGTCTAAGGTTAAGAAATGACTTCACTCTCAATGTGCTGACCAAATCAATTTTTTAACCCTGCAAGACTGTGGGAAAGGCATTGATCTAGGAAAGAATCAGTAACGAAATGTTACACCTTGAGATTCCCCATAGCCAATCTTCTCCCTTTGAGCTCAAGTCTGTTGTTCTGACTGAATATCTGCACAGGCCAGGCAGGTTGCCAGGCCCTGGAAAAAATTGGTAAAACAGAGAACTCACAGCCTAATAGGAAGAAAGAATTCTTAAAATTCATTGTGATCTATGCTCCAGTAGAGGTGCGTTGACAGCAGAATAAACGATCTATCAAGAACATCTACATTTACCAGGAGGTGTAGGCAGGCATCTCTGGGATCTGAGTTAGGTGAACAGATGATCCATAAAACATTGGTATAAGGGGTGAGAGGGAATCTAAGCATAGGGTGTTACATGGGCAAAGACACAGAAGTGATAAAGAACTGATTTTTCAGTTCTGCATTTTTGGATGTCTTTGGTCGTAATTAGAGCCACACTTTTTTTCCCTCTCTCCCTGCCTTATCTCTTTCACTTCCTTTATTTCTCTCTTTTTTTCTTATAAGTTTTGGAGTAAGGGATTATGTCTCTATTGCCATTGGGGAAGATTTGTGAAGTAACGGGAAAAGTAAGTCAAATGTTTAAATACTGGAATTCGTATACTGTATAATTGTCTCAGAAGATACTTATTTCTTTTAAAATTCTTCTTTTTGCTTCCCACTTAGGTTCTACGGCTTGTGCTCTACAAACAGTATGCATTTATCAAATTAATATTTACTAATATAAACCATAAACGTGTTAGGCACTGGAAGGGAACTTACCATAGAGTTTTAAAAATGTTAACCTCCATATCAATTTTATCTTTTAATATCAGTTTTAAATGGTATAGTTGAAATACAGCCTCTTTTTCTAGCTATGTTAACCTAAAAACCATTACTTCATCTCCTCTCCCTCTCCACCACAGCCCAGGGGAAATTTTCCAAAGACAAATTATTTTTTATTTTCATTCAATACATACATACATAAATATAATATATATGATATAAATACATATATAGATAGTAGTTGGTAAATCTGCAGTAAATGCAATACATGCATTTGTTATTAATTGGGTAATCTGCAGTAGCCAATTTGTCATTTATATCTTTTTGTTATTCCTTAGGAAAATTGAATAAATTGGTTTTTTTCAATATAAAATTTAAAATTTTGGAACTTTAAGAGAAAGTTTATATTTTTTATTTTCTCTATAAAAGAAACTGGGGAAAACAAGACTTTAGTTTATCTAAAATAAGGAACTTTTCAGTATGGCACTTGAGTCATTTGGAAAGTATAATTTAAAGCTATTTTATAAAGCATGATAAGAGTTTCAGATAAAAAATACAGGTTATATGTAATATTACGTATTCATGAATATGTTAGAGTAAAATTTGTAAGTTATGCTGAGCTGGAGAGGATTACTGTGTGGATAGTTCAGAAGTGATGATACATTTATCTTGTTTCATGTTCATCTTCAACAATACGATATGAAAGTAAATAATATGTGAAAGTAAATAATATGTGTCAGCTTTGTTGTGATTGTTGATGAATTATAAGTGCTGTGATAATTAATTCTTATAGTGTATACTTTGCATGCTGAGATGCTGGCTATATTTATAACATTCATATATTCACCGAAGACTTAAATTTGATGATGTGTGAAAATGAATTTGAGGAACAAATTTGAAATCTGGCTTTACTTGTCTTTTATGACCTGCCTGATTTAGTAAAGTAGCATACATCACAGTTTGCTGATGCTTTTTCCCTAAATGGTCCCATGTATTGAATTCTACTTTCTAGAAAAGGTAGATTTATACACAATTATAACAAAGAGAGCATAAATAAAGGAGTTTTTAAAATTATAAATCTTTTTTTCTCCTTTTTATTTTTAATTATTATGGGTACGTAATTGTATATCTTAATAGGGTACATGTGATGTTTTGTTACAGGCATACAATGTGAATTGATCAAATCAGAGTAATTGGGGTATCTGATTCCTCAGACATTTATCACTTCTTTGTATTAGGAACATTCCAATTCCACTCTTTTAGTTATTTTAAAGTATATTTTAACTTATTATTGATTATAGTCACTTTGTTGTACTATCAAATATTGTTCATCCTATCTATCTGACTATATTTTTGCATACATTAACTATACCCACTTTATCCCCCTTCCCAACTCCCTTTCCCAGCCTCTGGTAAACATCATTCTACTCTCTGTCCCCATGAGATCAATTGTTTTTAATATTTGGCTCCCACATATGAGTGAGAACATGTAAGATTTGTCTTTCTGTGCTTGGCTTATTTCACTTAATGTAATGTTCTCCAGTTCTATCCATGATGTTGCAAATAGCAAGATTTCATCCTTTTCTGTGACTATATAATATTCCATTGTGAATATGTACCACTATTCTTTTGTCCATTCATCCATTAATGTATGAATGGATAAAGAATTAACTTAAGTTGATTCCAAATCTTGGCTGTTGTGAATAGTGCTGCGGTAAACACGGAAGTGCAGATATCTTTTTGATATACTGAATTCCCCTCCTTTGGATATATACCCAGCAATGGGATTGCTGGGTCATATAGTAGTTCTATTTTTAGTTTTTAAGAAACCTCCATACTGTTCTCCATAGTGGTTGCACTAATTTACATTCCCACAAGCAGTTTAGGAGGGTCCCCCTTTCTCCACCCTCATCAGCATTCATTATTGCCTGTCTTTTTAATAAAAGCCATTTTAACTGGGGTGGGATAATGTCTCTTCGTAGTTTTGATTTGCATTTCTCTAATGACTAATAATGTTGTGCATTTTTTCATATACCCGTTGACCAAATGTATGTCTTCTTTTGAGAAATGTCTATATAGATCTTTTCCTTTTTAGTAATCAGATTATTTGATTTTTTCATATTGAATTGTTGGAGCTCCTTATATATTCTAGTTATTAATACCTTGCCAGATGGGTAGTTTATAATATTTTCTCCCATTCCATGGGTTGTATCTTCACTTTGTTTGTTGTTTGCTTTGCTGTGCAGAAGCTTTTTAGCTTGATATGATCCCATTTGTCCAATTTTGCATTGGTTGCCTGTGTTTTATGGGTATTACTCAAGACGTCCTTCCCCAGAGCAACACCCTGAGGCATTTCCCCAAAGTTTTCTTTTAATAGTTTCATAGTTTCAGGTCTTAGATTTAAGTCTTTAATCCATTTTGATTTGATTTTTGTATATGGTAAGAGGCTGCCCTTTCTCCACCATGTGTTCCTGGCAACTTTGTCAAAGATAAGTTCACTTTAGATATGTGGATTTATGTCTGGGTTCTCCACTCTGTTCTGTTGGTCTATGTGTCCGTTTTTATGCCAATACCATGCTATTTTGGTTACTATAGGTGTGTAGTATAATTAGAAGACAGGTAATGTGATTCCTCCAGTTTTGTTCTGTTTGCACAGGATGGTTCTGTCTATCCTGGGTCTTTTGTTGTGCCATAGAAATTTTAAGATTATTTTTTCCATTTCTGTGAAAATGTCACTGATATTTTGATAGGGATTGTATTAGATCTGTAGATTGATTTGAGTAATATGGACATTTTAATAATTTTAATTCTTCCAACCCATGTGCATGGAATAGCTTTGCATTTTCTTGTGTCCTCTTCAATTTCTTTCATCCATGTTTTATAGTTTCCATTATACAGATCTTTCAGTTCTTTGGTTAAGTGTATTCAAAGGTATTTTATTTTAATTGTAGCTATTGTAAATCAGATTACTTTCTTGATTTCTTTTTCATATTGCTTACTGTTGATATATAGAAATGTATCTTTGTATGTTGATTTTGTTCCTGCAAGTTTACTGAATTTGCTTATCAGTTCTAGTAAGTTTTTTGTTGTTGTTGTCATTGTTGTTATTGTTTTTGTGTGTGTGGAGTCTTTAGGTTTCTCTAGACCTAAGATCATATCATCTACAAACAAGGATTATTTGACTTCTTCTTTTCCGATTTGGATGCCCTTTATTTCTGTCTCTTGTCTGATTGTTGTAGCTAGAATTTCCAGAACTATGTTGAATAATAACAGTGAACAGGGACATCTTTGTCTTGTTTCAGATCTTAGAGAAAAGGCTATCAGTTTTTCCCAATTCATTATGACACTATCTGTGTGTCTGTCATATATTGCTATTATTGTGTTAAGGTAAGTTCCTTCTATACCCAGTTTTTTGAGAGTTTTTTTTATCATGAAGAGATGTTGAATTTTATCAAATGTTTTTTCAGCATTAAGTGGAATGATTATATGGTATTTGTCCTTCCTTCTGTTGCGATGATGTATCACATTAATTGATTTGTGTATGTTAAACCATCCTTACATCCTTGGGATGCATCCCACTTGATCACGATGAGTAATCTTTTTAATGTGTTGTTGAATTCACTTTTGCTAATATTTTTTGGAGAATTTTTGTGTCTATGTTCATCAGAGATACTGGCCTATAGTTTTCTTTTATTTCTGTGTCTTCTCTGGTTTTGGTATGAGGATAATAACAGGGCTCATCTAATGTATGTGGTAGTCTTCCTTTCTCCTCAAGTTTTTGCAGTAGTTTAAGTAGGATTGGTATTGTCTCTTCTTTGAATACTTAGCAGAATTCAGCTGTGAAGCCATCGGGTCCTGGGCTTTAATTTGATGGGAGACTTTTCGTTACTGTTTCTAGCTCATTACTTGCTATTGGTTTATTAAGGTTTTGGATCACTTCCTGGTTCAATCTTCGTAGTTTGTATTTGTCTAGGAATTTATCCATCTCTTCTAGGTTTTCCAATTTATTGGCATAGAGTTGCTCAGAGTAGTCTCTAATGATCCTTTGGATTTCCACCATATGAATTGTATTGTCTCCTTTTTCATCTCTGAGTTTCTTTGAGTCTTCTCTCTTTTTTGTTAGTTAATCTGACTAAAGGTATGTCAATTTTGTTTATCTTTTCAATAAAACAACTTTTCATTTTGTTGATCTTTTTTGTTTATTTCAATGTTTCATTTATTTCTGCTCTGATCTTTACTATTTCTTTTTTCCTACAAATTTTGGGTTTGTTTTGCTCTTGTTTTACTAGTTCTTTGAGATGCATCACTAAGTTGTTTATTTGAATGTTTTCTACTTTTAAAATTTTTTTTTATATTTCAGAATATTATAGGGGTACAAATGTTTAGGTTACATATATATATTGCCTTTGCCCCACCCCAGTCAGAGCTACCAGCATGTCCATTCCCCAGAGAGTGTGCACCACACCCATTAGGTGTGAAGATACCCATACTCTCCTTCCCCCTCCCACCTGCCTGACACCCGATGAATGTTACTACTATATGTGCGTGTAAGTTTTGATCAATTAATACCAATTTGATGGTGAGTACGTGGTGCTTGTTTTTCCATTTTTATTTTTTTTGACACTACACTGTGTGAAATTTCTCTGATAGGCTTCTGATTTTTTTCTCTGTGTTGTCTTGAAATTCATTGATCTTTAGGAGAGTTGTTTTAAATACTCTGTCAGAAAGGTCACATATCTCCATCACTCCAGGATTGGTCACTGGTACCTTATTTAGTTTATTTGGTGATGTCATATTTTCCTGCATGGTCTTGATGGGATGTTGGTCAATGTCTGGGCATTGAAGAGTTAGGCATTTATTTTAATCTTCAGTCCTGACTTGTTTGAACCAATCCTTTTTGAGAAGGCTTTCCAGATATTCAAAGAGAATTGATTGCTGTGATCTAAGTCTTTGGTCACTGCTGCCATATCAGCACTGAAAGTGTCCCAAGCCCAGTAATGATGTGACTCTTTCAAACTCCTGGTGGTATTACCTTGGTGGACTTGGGTAAGATACAGGAGAATTCCTTGTATTACCAGGCAAAGTCTCTTACTCTCTTCCCTCACTCTCTGTGTTTGGCTGCTGGAGTTGGGGGAGGAGTGATGTGGGTACTCCTTTGTGGCCACCAGTGCCAGATCACACCTGAAGCCAGCCTACTCTCACCTAAAGCCCATGGTGATTGCTACCTCACTACCTCTGATGTTTATTCAAAGTCCAAGGGCTCTTTATTCATTAGGTGGTGAATCCTGCCAGGACTGAGTCCTTCCCTTCAGGACAGCATGTTTCTTTCTGGCCCAGGGTGGGTCCAAAAATATCATACAGGAGCTAAGTACCTGCTTGGTACTTTATTTTACTGTGACACAGACTTGGCTACAACTGCTAGTGTCTCACTTGGGTCATGTATACCCCTAGTTAACTGGCTTTGGGCCAGCACAGCCACAGGAGTTGCCCAAGGACTACAACCTTTGCAGCCCAAATGCCTTAGGGATTTAGTCCAGACCCCAGGCTGGGGCTTGGGGGAGCTAGGGGAGGGGTGGTATAGGCAACGCAAGATTGTCTTTGGCCCTCTCCAGTGCCTCTTTCCTTGATATAATGTTAAAACCACATAATATGATCAATGACCTGATTTTTGGTTTTTCTAAAGATACTTGCTTGTGTGGGAGTTGTATTTGGTGTTTATGCAGAGAGACTATCACGGGAGGTTTCTTTTTGGCCATCTTGCTCCACTTCAAATTTTTATAACATAATTGAAATTTTCACACAATTCCTAAATATAAAGGAAGATAAAATTCCTGTAAATTTCCTTTTTTTTCTGCAATAGATCTCTCCTTGCTCCTGAATCTTCATTTCCTCATATAAAGCAATATTAAGTATCATAAAAGGGGTCTAAGTCTCTTTTAGTTTGAAATAGCCTCACTAGTTGTAGCTTTTTGGCAGGGGGGTTATTGGTAAGGTAGAGTACTATCTTATGTAATATTTTTCCTTTCCTCTTTGCCAAGATTGTTTCTGGAAGGAGAGGGAAATTTATGTAATTTTGTGGTATTAAGTTAGATGTTCTTCATTTTAGATATCTCACCTTGATCTCGTGGCATCTGCTGCAGTGAAATTTTACCTTTCAGGATAGTGAGCATCATGACCTGGTGTTCAGTGAGGTATGGCAGGTACCGTCTGGTCTTTCAAGTGTTGTTCTAGCATGAACTGCTAGACCTGGGCTTTGCCAATAATCAAGAGTTCCAAAACTCTGGGATCTTCCTTTCCTGACTCTAGTCCTGAAATCCAACAGCACTCTCAGAACCTCTTCTACATACCCTTTCCTGTCCATTGCCCTGAGAATTTCAACTATATATTTCATACTCCAGGCTGGTGTATGCCAGACCCCCTGAGGCTACTCTCATGTCCCCTCATCTAGACAACTTCTTCAGCCATTACCTTCTTATATCATGGTGGTCATAGTATCCTCTAAAATTGGAACTTGGAAGACATTGGTTGCAAGCAACAGACCTATGTGAACTAGATCAAGAATGGGAAGTAATTATAAAGCTTTGAAGGGCTTCATAAAATCCAAGGACAGTAGTGAAAATACTACCTGAGCTCTGGCAACTAGCAAGCCTCTAGGAGTTGAGCTGCTCTGATAGTCTCTCAGGGATTGTATGATTTTTATCTCACTTTCCTTTTTCCTGTTTGCTCTATTCTCCTTTTTCTACAAATTGACTAAGTTATCAGCTTGTATAAGACTGAAAATGTTCACCTAAAACCCAAGGGTACATAATCTTCCAGCCAGAAAGTCTACAGCTCACTATTAACAATCTCTAAATCTCTAATTTGACTGAATTAGCTCACCTGTTAAAGCCAGCCACCCAAGTCAAGCGTCCCTGTCCAGCAAATGTCATGACTGCTTTTATTTTAGAAGACAATTTTTGATCCAAGTAATTGTGGCCAAAGTTTGTGGATGGGGAGAAATGATTGTATTGGAGATAATATTCACCTTTTAGGAACTGTGAAAGGTGTCCATTACACTTATTTCCTAATTAATGTCCACTTAAGTAATTCTTGGTTATTTCAAGAAGTGATTTAATAAATTTAGGAGTTGATCTTATGGTTTATTTTTAATTTTGAGATTCTACTGTCCTCATTATTTCTTAGCAGTTCCATTATTATTACAGTCTTTGAATTCACTTCTTTGCCTTCAGTCTTACTCTGTTCCAAGGTACCTACCTGTGTTACTCTCCTGTTTAAAGAAAAAAGAAATTATTTAAAAGTTGCTCATTACTCTTAGGAGAAATTCTTCTTTCTTCCACGTATTCTACAACGTTCCTGGGAAAGTAGACCTTGTCTTTCTATTTCATATTTTGCTATAGCCTCACATGCCAATATCTCAATCATCCTTATCACTTGCTGATTGCCAATTATTGTCAGTTTTCCCTCCTATCATTAGTTTGTTTTGTTTTGTTTTTTGCAATTTGAGTAAAAGTGATCCACTTATATAGCCTAGGAAATTATTCATTTTTATTCAATATTCCATCCAAGCTTTAACTCACCTAGAAAGTCCTCTCTAGTCTTTGGGTGTTAGGTTTTGTTTCCCTTTTCTGTGATTTCATTGTATACTCTATTTATAGTATTATCGCATTTCTACTCTAGTGTTGTGATTTAATTATCTGTTTCTACCACTATTCTATGGTTTTCTGGAGGGGAGGGACATTATCTTTTGTCTCCACTGTGTACTGTGAACTTAAATTCCAGGCACATTGTAACTAACTCTTGAACAGGTATTTTTGGATGAATAAATTCTATACTATTTATGCCAATTTGGTTTACTGGCATGACTTCTATTCACTGGATATAAGAAAACCAAAAAACTTCCCTTGTGATGCTGATATAGTAGCAAAATTATTCTAGTTATTACTTTAAAATTATTCTAGTTATTACTTTAAAATTATGTTTGTATCTCTGACCAAAGAATTGTGATTTCTGTATTTTAATTTCTCACCTATGAAATGAAGAGCAAGGAATAAATGATCTCCATTAAACCTTCAACACTAAAATACAATTGTTTTAGAAAAATCTTGATTTATTTTTAGTGTTATTAACATCAGAAATATTCACCACAAATATTCCTATAGTAAATCAAAATTATATATTGATGATTGCACTATAGGCTTAGCACCTAATTGATATAAACTAATTTGAAGTATATTGAAGTTAAACAAGAAACCAGATGAACAGTATAATAAGTCTCAAATGTATCTCTCGTACTTTGAGATCCATAGAGGCTTAACATGTGTACTCAGCGCAACTTTATAGCTGCACTGTGATGTCTAATAGGCACCTCAGACATCCTCAAAGAGAAGTCTTGATTTTTCATCCTCAAAAGTTGTTTCTTCCCAGTCTCTTCAATCTCCATGAATGACACAATTATCTAGGATCCGCTCTTGATCTCTCCCTTTTCTCTATGCACCTCCAACTGCCAACTCTTAATGGAATTCAGCAAATTCTATCAGCTTTACCTGATGTCATACATCCAAATATCCTAATCAGGAGATTAGGATAGTGGAAGGCACTATCAACTCTTAACTGAAATATAAAAAATAGCTTTTTAAAGGGCCCCTGTGCTTTCATTTTTGTTCCCCATCATAGCAACCAAAACAATCATTTAAAAATACATATCAGATTTTCTGTTTCTGATGTTTAAAACCCTCCAAGGCCCTCCAGTGTACTTAGAAAAAAATTTTTTTTAAACCTTCAAATCCTCACTCTCGCTGATTAAATGTCACCTCCTATTGAAGCTCTCCCCGATCAACATGGGTTCATGTTTCTTTACCATACATGACCCACTTTCCATATATATATCTACACATATATGTAAAATTACTATGTGCATTTGTATGTTTACTTTTTTTTGGTCTCCATTTCTACTCTTCACATACATCCATGAGATGTATTTTAACACATACAACATATTTAATAGATGATTATTTTCATTTTAAAAAATGAACATTCGATAGATTAAAGTTATAAGTCTAAAACTTGCAATAAGCACACTAAGAGGTGGTTGTTTTGGTAGTATTTTCTTTAATTATCTTATTTATAAACTTTAAATTTCAAATTACAGGTCATATTTTCTAGTCATAATTCTAACAAATGTTAACAGAGCTTTTGTTAAATGTATATGTTGCCAATTAAAAAAATAATACCTTTTTATACTTTTCTCTGTATTTCTATAGTTAATATATTTGATTTCCCTTTTAATGATCTAAATTATTTGAAAGACAGCATCATAAATTCCTTAATTTACCCTTAAACTTTTATAAATCTAATATGTTGAAGTCTAAGTTCTCTTAAATATTTCAATACTGCATATAAACATAGTAAGCGTTCTACTTAAAAATAGCAATTCTGAATAGATTACTCAATTATACATTCTAAATTAGAATCACAAGTCTGATTTTTATCTCTAATAAGGGCACAATGCCTTTAAAACATTGAAACATTGTAAGTACATAATATTCCAAATCTGCAGAGATTCCTTTTAAACAAATATATTAATAGGATCTGGTTCTTTTTTGATCTATTCTGTCCTTAATTCTCATTTTTCCCTGGGTTTATTATTCAGGCTTACTACCTTAGTGCTTACTACTAAGGAGACTGTATCCTTTTCAGCTGACTGAGCTGGCTTATCAATCGGAGATTGTGGCTTGCAGGAGATGAGGAGCTAGCTGCCAACATTCCATTCCTAGTGTTTTTTTCTGCTCATTCCAATTACCATACTTAGTGCCCTTTTAAAATTACAAACTTGTGGGGACAACGGGGAAGATGAAGAGAAATGAGTTAAAGTACACAGACATACAGTTAGAGAGAAAGAATAAATTCATGTTTGATAGCAGTATAGAGTGACTATAGTTAACAAAAATGCATTGTGCTTGGGTGATGGATGCCCTAAATACACTGACTTGATCACTACACATTATATACAAGTAGCAAAATTTCACATGTACCCTATAACTTTGTACAAATAAAAATCAAATCAAATCCCAAATGCTAACAATTATTAAAAACTTGATCTTCTAGCTCTCATAGCCCACAGGTTCCATATTCCTGATCTATTCACAAAGCCTACATCCCTCACCTAGGCTGTTACCTCACTTGATTGGATTTCATATTTCTTAGGCTCTTAAGATACTGTATTTAGGTTCTAGTCACCTTCTGATGTGACAGATTTCTGCCTTTTTTATTATTTTCTTTTTACTTTTAAGCACCAAATCTTCAGGATACCAAAATTGCATTTATTTGAATTCTGAATATCTATCTGTCAAAGCTTTGCTTAACTCTAAAGCAGTTAGCAAAATTTTCTGTGAAGAGCTGGATAGTTAATATTTGGCGATTTGGGGATTATAGGATCCATGTTACAACTATTCACTTTTGCTCTTGTGGCTCAAAGGTAGTCACAGACAACACATGAAGGAATGTGTGGCCATGGCTGTGCTCCAATAAAACTATGTTTATGGGCACTGGAAATTGAATTTTATATAATTCTCACAAGTCATTAAATATTCTTTTAAAATTCATTTTTAACCATTTAAAAGTGTAAAAGCAGTTTTTAGTAACCGCACCATGAAAAAGGAAATGGTCTGCTGAATCTGACTGAGAAGCTCTAGTCGGCCAACCCCCTAAAGACTCACAGTTTCTAGGGGCATTCAACTAACACGGAACAGGAAATAGTCTTGCTCACCATTGTACTCTTAGTGCCTAGAGCAATCCTGATGTATTAAATATAGTCTCTCTCTCTCTCTCTCTGCCCCCCAACCCCTTGCTCAAGCTCTCTCTCTCTTTCTGGGATGACTATAAAGCTTATATTCTCCCTGGAAGGTTATTTCTTCATGGTGGACAATTGGATTGGGTTTTACTTCTTTAATATTAGGTTTGAATATAGAAGGAAAATATAAATTCAAGAAAACTTAGATATTACTTTATAACTTGATGATGGAAAAGTAAATGAAATATTAGCAAATAGTCTCAGATATCTTTTTGATTAACTAGAGGAATCTATGATGACTTCATTTTTATATGTTTTGACTTAAATCTTTATTTAACATTGAGAAGTTCTTATTTTGGTAGTATTTTCTTTGTTTAATGTGGTCTACTAAAATAAAGATAATTCTCATTTGCGTTGTCAATTTGATCTTTTCTTCTCGCAAATTGACTCTGATAGTCTGTGCTCTTCTTCGTTCCAGATGAGTTCTTGCTAGTGTTGAGATGAAAATAGTTTCATTAATAAGATACAAATTAAGATGTTTGATTTGGGCTTGCATTTTTTCTTCGAAAATTGGGACTCTAGCTGCAGTGTGTTAATTTTAGAAAAATAATCCCAAATTAGCATAGGATATATTTTACTAACACTGAAAATTATCACAATTGTCTCTTTTCATAGCTGTTAATATAAAATATATTTTTTATACTTATTGGTTTATGAATAATTATAGAGAGCTCAGTGACTGTTCTATACATAAAATATAATTTTCTGTTGTTCATGCTGCTGATTCTGTTGTGTGGGTGAGCACCGCATCCCATGATTCTGAGAAAAATAAAGCTTAGCTTTAGCACATTTCCTGTACTGCTGTTTATAGCGATAATTATTCTGATGTTGCTATGGAAATGCTTTAATGACAATTTTTGCAGATTGTTTCTATTACTGGTGTTATTTTTCTGTTTATTTATTTACTTATTTATAAATTGGTCAACTTAAATTGTATTTTGTGGTCATAGATGATTATAAAGCACTGTTGCTTAGGGCTGAACACATGTACTCAGTAATTGAATGGAATGCAGATTCCCTCCCATTGTCTGGAACTCCTTTTTTTAAAGAGAGACAGACAGGGTCTTGCTATGTTGCCGAGGGTGGTGGCTGGTCTTGAATTCCTAGTCTCAAGTGATCCTCCCACCGAATACTGAGTAGCTGGATTACAGGCACAAACCACTGTGCCCGGCCAGGAATTCGTTTTATTTCACCTCTTTCCTAGTAGCTGTGTTTGCCTGATTCCACTTACAAATCATACCAGTTCAAAACAAATTTTGTCTCTAGGATATAAAGTATGTATGGATATTATCTTTAGTAGAAAGCTGATACTTTATCTAATTCTTTTCTGGAAGGTGGAATCCTATGCTTTTACCTACTCATTTTCTTGAACCTCTGAATTCCTATTACCCATATCACTCTCTGGGTTCTTGATTTATTTCAACTGAACTGCCTGCTTCAAGATGTGCCTAAACATCCTCTGTCTACTGATGGTGACTACCCTAATTTTTGCTCACTTGATCAATGGTCTTCTCTCATTCATTCAATAAAATTTATTGCATATCTACTAAGGGCCAGATGGTATTCAAGAAACTAGGATAATGAAGTCACTAAAATAAATAAAAGACCCTCCTTTATGGGACTTACATTCTAATAGAAGAGATTGATGATGATAAATATTCTTGGTCTTTTCTGGATGCTACAAAATAATGCCATAAACTAGATAGATTATAGACAACAGAAAGTTATCTCTCACAGTTCTGGAGGCTGGGAAGTCCAAGATCAAAGTGTGAGGTTTTCTTAAAATTTGAGATATTTCTCTTTGACTTATGTTCAATTTTTATAGCTATTTCATGAGTGTTGGGAAATAATGTGTATGCTCTCATTTTTTGAAGGTAAGTAAATAAATATTAGATCCAAAAAAAATAAGTGCCAGGTTTAATGTCTGGTAAAGGCCCAGCAGAATCTCACTCACAGATGGTGTGCCTTTTGATCGTGTCCTCACATGGTAGAAGCAGGAAGCAAGCTCTCTCAGACTCTTATAAGGACACTAATCCTATTCATGAGGACTCCACCGTCATGACTTCATCTAATTCTAATTACCTCCCAAAGACCTCACCTCTTACTACCATCACATTTAGGGGTGGGGTTCCAATATATGAATTTAGGGGAAACACAAGAATTTAGTCCAACAGAAATGTATAATAAATATATAGTATATCAAATGATTATTAAGCATGAAAGAGAAAAATAAAGCACAGAACAGGAGATGTGAGAAAAGGCTTACCTAATAAGGTTCCATTTGTACAAAAACTCAAAAGAAGGAAGTGAAGAAGAAACTACGTATATATTTGAGTTAGGGGATGGGATTGTTCATTGTGAACCTTGCCACAATTAGTTTTATTCAGGAGGGTTTGAAAGAGACTAGGAAGAGTGGAAGTAAATACAATGATTAGAGAACTTTTTCAAATTCTAATGTGAAGCAGAAAAATGGAGGGTAGCAAGTGGGAGATAAGAAGATTGATACTATGTTTTTTAGGATAGTTGAAATTGCAGCATGATGAGAAGGTCCAGTAGAAAGAGAAAAGTAATGATGCATCAGATATCTAATGCTGGTTTTTTGGTCTGTTCCCATGCCTTACTTATGAAGTGCTGACACCTATTAAAATAAGATATTGATTAGCCCAATTCTTATAGACAAAGAAAATGGCATGATTCAAAAAATAAATTAAGACACAAGTATTTTGATCATATAATTGACATAGATTTTCTAAAATTACTCTTCCTTTCCATTACTAATTTACAGAATTGACTGAATTTCCCACCAGTTTTGTATTATGCCATAGCCTTTGTTCTGATCAAAGGCTAATTAAAATTGTTCTTGAGAATAATTCCTTATTTTAACCTTTGAGTTATACCCTCATCTGGAAGCATAGGTACAAGTCTGTTAGGGGAAGTTTAAAATATGAGTAGATCTAGAAATTAAAATAGATATGAACATTATGTAGATTAAACCCAGTTCTGAGGACCTAGGGCAGAGATCCTGCCTTCTGAACACACTGAGGTAGAGGTCTCATTTCCTCAGCTTTTCTGGGCAATGGTTTCATCCCCAAAGCTCTGAGCATCCTCACTCACATGATTTGCTGGATGCAGCCCACATCACAGCTCTCCAGGGCTGGAATCACATTCTACCAGTCTGAGGTCTTAGGGGAAGCACCACCCCAAGGCTCCCCTTGGCATTGACCCAGTGGAGACACTCTGCAATGGCCCTATTCCCTGGTCATTTCTCTACTGGGCATTGAAGCTTTCCAAAGCTTTCTCTGAAATCAAGGCGGAGGCATTGACACCATCACAGCTTTGCTGCAGACAGCATAAGACTTCACACAATGGATAAATGTGAGTGTGGTAATAAAAAATAAATGAGTTGTTTTGTTTTGTTTTGTTTTTAAGGAAGATAAAGAAGAGAAGGACATCTAGGTAACTAGATGGTTCAAAGTTCTGAAGGTCTTCCAAGGTTCAGTTTTGTTGTGAGAATTGTCCATTTTTCACATTTTTGAAAGGTGTAGGGAAACTGACATTATGTTAATCATGGGAGTGTATATAGAGAGAGCAGGACCATGGCCAAAGTTTAGCACAATTGATGAGTTAATGAGTTTAGCAAGAGGTATGATGTGGAGGAATTGAGACTAAGGTCTTATTCAAGTTAGTGGAAAATTTTCATTTTTGTAGCAGCCTTCACATTATAGAGTTAAGTTCTGGGTTCTCTGGCAACACAGATTATAGATACCACCCCCAGTCTTGGGAAGGGAAGGCCAGAAAAAACTTTATTATATAGTTCTACCCAAGAAAGTAGCATTTTTGAAAGGCAAGCAGATGACAGAAAGAATGCAGTACCAAAAATGTAAAATAATTCAAATGACAATGACATGTAAAGCACAGTGCATGTGTCCATGAATATGAGTAGTAGAAGAGGTAAATGGTAAAGAGCATTCATGTCGAAATACATTTTTTAAAAAAAATCTAGAACCTAAAAATAGGTTTTGGAATAAGCCGACCACATGAAGACAATAACTTCTCACATGGATGAGGATATAAAAGGTTGTCAATTCTAAGAAAAGTATGGTTTCTCTAACAGTGCTAAGGAATAAGGGACTATTTGCTAACCAGAATAATGCAAATGAACTCTTATGCCTATTGTACATGAACTTTCTGGGACTGTGAGAAACTGGTTAGTTATTTAGCAAAACTGTTTTTCCTTCCTACAGGGTATAGGGCTATAATGTGTGTATCATCCTTCCTTTCTGTTAGGATCAGCCATGTGACACGTGTATGGCTAATGAAATAGTGACAAAAATTGCATACACCAGTTTTGGGCCTGGCCTAAATAAATCTCATGCCATTCTCTAGCACATGAGTATTGACTCTGAGCAAATGATAAGCAACGTGTTAAAGACAACAGAACCTTCATCAGCCTGGGTCCTTGAATGAGCGTGTGGAGCAAATTCCCCAAGCCCACTGATTGGAAAAACCACTGTTGAGATTTCGAGATTTATCTGTCACAGTAGCTATCATTACCTTAACTAATACAGAATATTGTCACCATGACTGAGGGCCATAGGAAAGTGATGCATTCTAAATAAAGCTTGGTTTCAGTTAAAGCAAGCAGGTGGAAAAGCATTCTGTGAAGAATCAAAGTAGATACAAAAACTATTTGAGTAGTCTTGGATGTAAGTTAGTTTCATAATATAAGAACATTGATTTTTTTGTTGTTGTCATTCTTTTTTTAGTTTTTTTCTTTATTTAAGTATACTTTACATTATCATGCCTTTACTCCATTTTAAGTGTACAATTAAATGATTTTTAGTGAATTTACCAAGATGTACAGTTAATTACATAAATCAGTTTTAGAGGAATTCCTTTCCCCTATTGAGACCCCTAATTCCACTCCCCAACTACTTTTCAAGCATGTCTCCCAACATTCAATTATCTTTTTCTAAAAATTTGAATGGAAACAAGTGTATTTCTATATGCC